>LPNX011077097.1:217495-276987 GCA_001517045.1 Pseudotsuga menziesii | reverse complement strand
ACACATAAACAAAAACCCTAAACCCTAGTTTGAATTGAGTTTTTTCTCTTGAGATTGTGTTGGCTTGTTACCCTAGCCTTAGTAACAATTTCTGACACAAACAGTATCCTACCATCTTTCGACATAAAGTTGGCAGGGAAGGCAGTGTCTATTGAAGTAGAGGTAATAGATGCGCCGTCTGATTACAACTTGCTTATGGGGAGAAGTTGGACTTATGCCATGTTTGCTATTGCATCGATCGTTCTTCAGGTGGTAGTGTTTCCACACAAAGGGAAGTTGGTTACAATAGACCAACTCAGTTTCACTTAGAAGGGACGCATGGAAACTAATGAGTCCACCGTGCCATTGGTTGATCAGGTCAAACCAGCTTCACAAAGCTTAGGGGTTGGAATGTATTCATGATTGATGGGCACATTCGATATCCTAGCCCCGATTAACTACTTAGGTTCTACTAGTGTTGGGAAGTCTATTGCAACGGTTGGCGATAGAATGGATCCTTCAGTTCTTCCTTCCCGTTACGAACCTGAAGTGCCCTTATCGACAGTGGAAGTAGCCTATCAAGATATTGTTAATACCACTGTTGATCCTATTTCAGTTCGTCCTATAGTCTCAAAGGAGCCAGAAGAAGCCTATCTGCCTGCTTGGGCAGAGAACTCTTTGTATACGGACGATTGCTTAGATATGGTTTTGCCTTCAAACGAAGCCATTTTGGAAGCCATGAGCAGGCGAGATAATATTTGTGAAGATATTCATCATAGATCCTACTTACTTCTAGAGTTAAGCAGGATTGAAAATCAAGAGTTCCATGTGAGACTGGCAGGTGATGTTGATATACCAATCAATCCCTTACCAAGGGAGGGAATCTTTGCTGAGGGGAATATGGAAAAAAATTTGTTACTATTCCTTTCAACATCTTTGCAAACCCCAACGTTATGGAAAATGTATATATTGGTGCAAACTTATCCCTGAAGGAGATTGCTATCTATACGGCCTTGTTTAAGGAATTATGTGACATGTTTTCCTGGTCAAATGAGGAGATTCCATGCATAGATACATCGATAGTTGAACATGAAATCTGAACCTATCCCGATGCCAAACCAGTTCGAAAAAAACTTAGACCTGTCAATCCACGTAAAGTGACATCCGTTAAGGGTGAAGTTGAAAAGCTGCTGAAAGTTGGTTTTATTTACCCGATAGCTTTGATGGAATGGGTATCCAACCCTATTCCTGTCGATAAAAATCAAGGGACGATACGTGTCTATAGTAAATTTTGCAATTTAAACAAAGCTTGTACAAAGGATAACTACCCCACACCATTCATAGATCAAATCATTGATGCTTGTGTGGGGAGTGAAGTTTTTTCGTTTATGGATGGTTTCTCCAGGTATAATCAGGTTCAAATCAAGCCGGAAGACCAACATAAGATTAATTTCATTTGTCCTTGGGGTACATTTGCGTACAAGAAAATACCTTTTGGATTGAAAAATGCAGGGGCTACCTTTTAGTGGGAAATTAATTTTTCCTTTCATGACATCAAGTCTATTGTTGAACCCTACCTAGATGATCTGCCAGCACATTCTCATAAGAGGATCGATCACCCAGATCACTTGCATTTAATTTTTGAATGATGCAGACATTATAAAATACGCTTGAATCCCCACAAGTGTGTTTTCTGTGTCGAGTTAGGTAGGTTTCTTGGGTTCATTGTTTCTAATAAAGGTATTCAGGTGGATCCTTTGAAAGTTGAGGCCATTGTAAATCTGCCTCCTTCTCATTCCATCAGGCAACTTCAGAGCATGCAAGGGAAGTCTAACTTTCTTCGACATTTTATCATGAATTATGCCAAGATCACCAAACGTTTCATGCGCCTGTTGAAACAGGACACCCCATTTGTATGGCATGAGACCGCACAACTTGCGTTCAAGGCATTAAAGAAAGCTTTGTTGTTGGCACCTTTATTACATTCGCCAAATTACACTCATGATTTTATATTGTATCTGGCCACATCTGAGTCGACCACTGGGGTAGTGCTAGTCCATGAGGATGATAAGCTCCAAGAGCATGTCGTCTATTACCTTAGTCATGCTTTAGCCGGCCCTGAACTTAGGTACTCCCACGTTGAAAAGTTGGCCTTAGAAGCTATGTATGTTGTTCATAGGTTACGTCACTATATCTTACTAAGGAATACGGTAGTAGTAGCGGATGTTAATCCTTTCCAATATGTATTTTCCTGATGCATAGTTGGAGGAAAATTTAACAAATGGATGATCATTCTCCAAGAGTTTGACTTGGATTTTCAATCCACCCAATCCAAAAAATACTTAGTTTTTCCAGAGCTCGTTGCATAATTTCCAGTTGAAGAAGATATAGCAATTGAATAAGACTCATTCCCAGATGAGCACATTTTCTTGATTTCCACCTCTGACCCATGGTATGGAGATATACTTATCTATCTCTAGACTCTGAAGTGTCCTGTAATATTTTCGCAGGAAGAGCGATGCAAATTATGCACACACGCGAAAAACTACCTCATCATCGAAGATACTTTGTACATAAGAGGGGTAGACTCTGTTTTGCATCGGTGCCTCACCCATGAAGAGGTTAATATTGTCCTAAATGATGCCCATAGCAGAGCGTGTGGGGATCATTTATCTGGGTTAGCAACGGCCCAGAATATTTTACGTGCCGGTTATTTTTGGCCCATGATCTTTACATATTGTGTGGAAGCCGTGAAGCGCTGTCATCGTTGTCAACTTTACACCAGAAAGATGGGGTCACATCTTGCTCCGTTATTTCCCGTCATTACAGTGGGCCCCTTCACCAAGTGGGGGATAGATTATGTGACGTGCAACCCAGTTTCTGTTGGGGGGCATGAATACATCATTGTTGCTGTAGATTACTTCATGAAGTGGGCAGAGGTAATGCCCACCTATAAGGATGACGAAGAAATTGTATTTTTTTTTTCATTTTTAACTAGATTATCACGCGTTTTGGTATTCCTAAAGATATTGTCACTCACCATGGCAGTCACTTCCAAAATAGCATGATGACTGAGTTGGATACTATTCTAGGGTTTAAACAAGAACATTCTTCTTCTCTCTACCCGCAAGTGAAAGGTCAAGTCGAGGCATCCAATAAGACCTTGAAGACTATTCTCAAGCGTACTATTAATGCAGCCTAGTCAAATTGGCACATCATGTTGTATCCTACACTTTGGGATTATCGAACCAATGTAAAAACTGCCATAGGGTTCTCACCTTTCCAACTCATTCACAGAGTGGAAGTAGTAGCTCCGGTTGAATGCGAAATCCCATCTTTAAAAATTTCCATTCATGTGTTACTTGATATGACTGAGCTAGAAGAGCGTTTGCTACACTTAGAACATCTAGATGAACTGCATAGAGATGTGTTGACTGCAAACGAGGCTCACAAGAATAGGGTGAAAAATCAATATGATAAATCGGTCAAAGCTAGGATTTTTTCTGAAGGGGAGCTTGTCTTGCTCTAGGATCAGGACAAAGAACCCCTGGGGGTAGGGAAATTCAGGTCTATGTGGTTAGGACCCTATGTTGTGTCAAAAGTACTGAAGAAAGGGGAATATGAATTAATTGATTTCGGAGGGAATAAGCTTCCCGAGCCTATAAATGGGCTCTACCTAAATAAGTACTATGCCTAGGCTTAGCACTTTTTCTTGTATTTTTATTGTATGTAACTTTATGTACAATAGCTAGCTAGTTTGTGTTCTTATACCATCTGTTGGTTGTTACAGATGCCTTCCTATTGGTTTGTAGGTTTTTTAGATGGTGCTACCCGTCACACTTGTAACCTGGCTTCAGCCGCATGGGTTATTTACTCACCCTCAAGACAGCTAGTTTCCTCTGGAGGTGCTTTCCTACGTCCTGCTACCAATAATGTGGATGAATACAGGGCTGTCATTGAGCTTTTATGGGATGTCATGTCATGTGGCATCACCCAGTTGGAATTTAGGCTTGACTCTCAACTGGTAGTTTCCCATCTCAATCGAGCTTATCAAGTGCGAAACTCTATTTTATTACATCAGTTTTTTAAAGTTAGGTTATTGGAAAGAAATTTTGATTTTATTACATTCAATCACATTCCAAGAAATAAAAATTCATTAACTGATGCATATGTGAATTATATCTTAGATTGACATTTGACACACATTCCATAAAATATACAACAGATAAATTGCAAAATACAAGTAAATAAACTAGCAAAATATATATATATGTGTGGGTGTGTGTGTGTGTGTGAATATCTGTCCATATAGATAGCTCGAGTTCTTGATCCGCAGATCCAATCATAACTGTTTAAATATACAAAAATGTACAAAAATTGGATCGTAATCCATAAAATGCTGCTAGGTATAATCTTGACCACCCTGGTCATCGTGGTCATCCTGTTCCCAAGCATCCTCAGCTTCTTCAGCTGCAATAGCCTTTGCGGCCTCTATGTAAACAAGTATCGCCCTGGCTACCCTCCTCATAAGGTGTATCTAGGTGGGTGGAATACCAACTACTATTTCCTACATAATGGCAGGGATCTGCTCAATGCATAAAGTAGGGACTCTTTGGGTAAGCCTAACCAGCTTCCCCTCAAGAACCCTGATCAAATCCTGATCCTCTCCTGCCACTGGTTGTACATACATACGAGGATCCCCATTAGGGTAGACTGGTCCAATATCTGCATTTTTAAACATTAAAAGGATTAAAAACTTTATACATCTGTATATATCTTTTATGATTAAAAGTTCATAAAAATTTAAAAACTTGAAAAAACCAAAATACCTGATGCTCCCCATGCTCCTCCAAGAGGGAGGATAAGGTCATTGTCAACCCAGAAATCCATCCCATCATATGGAAACCGCTCCAGTGCTAGTAGCTGTCGTCCCCACCATAAGTATAAGTCATCATCGTAGACACTTTGAACCAAGCCACCACTGCCCTAGTGGAGAAAAATTTGTCCCCACCTACTCAGTCTAGGCTGACGAGGAGAGAAACCTGGTAGAGGTACTACAGGGCTGAGGGCAGGCACCCTCTCAAAGAAAAAGGCCACCAATATACTAGAATATCCAAAGTTATTCTGTCGGCCTCTCTTGCAGTCAGAGAGTTGTTTCTTCATTATCGGGACTACTCCCGAGCACCAGTCAAATACGGTTCCCTATAGACACTCCACAGCAATTCTCATCTGGTTTCGAGTTCCAAGATGGAGTGATGATGATCCTGCAACCCTTACTATTGTCCTTACCAACACTTGTAATGGAAAGCTACGAATATGTACAATAGGGTTGCAAGTTCCCCTTTTCAGACTGTTGGACATGCAGTAAGTGTTGATATAATCATGAACACTTAGAAGGTCACTGCCCCTACCGGTACCTTCCAAGTTGGTAGGTGCTCCCCGTCGTGACAAACCTGCAATGAAATAGATGTCTTCTAGTGTAATTTCTATAATCTCACCTTGTAGGTCAAATGCAACTAGATCATGATCCCAGTAGTTAATCAAAAACTCCAGCAAACAGACATTGGATCGCATAGGTGAAGTACAAAAGAACTTAATTAGAAACCCACTTTACCGCAATGCGTGCACCGTGGGGGCACTTCGGAGTGCATCTTGGTACATAGTTTCATGTTCCCTCCCCCTCCACTCTAACACCATGTTTTATCCTGTCCATAAAGCCACCATTAAACATTAAAATTCATTAAAAACCTTTGATTTTGGCCCTAATTATACTTTTTCTATGTCGCACAGTATACACAACTGTCCTTTGGACATGTCGCATATCATACGTGGGTTTCCTTCGAGAAAGTGGCATATAAAATGCATGTACGCAACTGTGTAAGTCGCATACCCGCGTATACAGTGTGACCCCTTTAAAATTGGCTTAAAACATTAAAATTTTGCATAAAATTGAAAATTTGAATGGATGAAATGAAAGAGCATGAAGAGTTGACTTACCTGGCACTTGCGGATTTAAAAATCATCCACTGGTTTGTCCACACCGAGCGATTGAAGTTAGAGGTAAAAATTGCCTATATTGGGTAAAAATATGAACTGGTCATTTTGATTTCTATTTTTGAACTATTTATAGAAATAATTTCAAAATGTGGGTTTTTTAGCCTATTGTTTTAATTTCTATTAAAAATTAAACGAATACCATGTCATGTTGCCTAATGCAACAAGTCCATGGTTACTTAAAAAGTTTGTATTCACTCATATAGGAAAAGGAGCGCCCGGTATGAGCTTAGTTTTCTCTTTTTCATGCTCTGGATCTAAACATGAAAAACATTCTGAGTGTACTTTATGTATTTGTCATGCTCGTTGAACACTAAGAACAAAGCATCGAGTTTACTATTGTAAGCCCCATTCCTCGTAATAAAATGGATATTTCCGAGCGATCTTTCCTTCCTTCACACTCATAAAACTCAAGCTATATGCTGCTCTTGAAGGAGTGTTGGGTAGGTGGTAATTTAATCTTTTTCGGACCTCCCTGACTAAGTACGAAAAAGGTACGCCTTTTCTTCTTCGGAAGATAAGAGAGTTCTTCTGTGGTATGTTTAATACTTTTACAGCCTCAGGAGACTAAATTGGATGAAAAAGGAACCCCCTGGAGTCTTCTTCGGAGTTTTCAGACTCTCTAAACATGAAAACACCAATGAGCATGTACTAGTTCAGGCTCGTAAAATCCACGAATCAGTGACATCATCAAGCATTATTCTCTTCCCTCTTCAATCTTGTCAAAACTGAAGAGAGACCTAAGTTGACTTTCCTCGACTCATTAAAATTTAACAGGAAATATACGGAAGAAGTTTTCTTCTTGGGTTATAGACGGTGGTTGTCACATGCCCAATTTGTAAAACATTTTATGTTTTAAGAAACATTATGTTATATTTTATTATAAAGTTTGCAATTAATGACCAAGTGGGGTCAAGGATAATTGAATGTAATTACTGAATATTTTATTAATAAATAAATGAAAGATGAGACAACAGCTTAAGGAAGCTGTTAAATGAGTGTTTTATTGGTCACTTGGTCGAGAAGGCTGGGTTGAGAGAAGATTGACACTTGGCAGCATCCTCAAACTACTTCTAGTTGTTGCAGAAGGAAACTTCTCTATTTTTGTGGTCATGTTCCCTAAGAAAGTGGAACAAAAGCAGGTGGCTCATTAAGTGAAAACTAACCTAAAATACCTAGGCATGCTAATAAACTTCCCATTGAAGACAGCTGAGGCTTCTCATTCTTGACTTGTGAACATTCTGAGTGAATGAAGTGCACAAGAAATTCGATGGAGGGGACTAGCTGAAGTATGATTTGAGTGGAAAGTGTTGAAGACCTGAACTAGTGCAGCTATTCTAAGCTGAGTTCATGTTGTTGCATGCAGCACTGATTAACTGATGAAGACTCAGTAGAGTTGCAGAGGATTTCTAATCTACATCTCTCACCCAGTACTTCTACCAAGTGGACCAGGAGACAAGCTCGGGGGTCCTGAGATTTGCAGTCCATCTTTTCTCCAGGAGTTGGTTGGGAGGAACAGGTTCCTTAAGCTGTTGTCACCTCTTCTACATTTCCATGTTCTACTTGATTTATCTAGCTTTCTAAATGTTTATTGTTATCTAGAAAGTTTAAGTTTAAGCAATGATATGTTATGATTCTGTTTTGTTGCTGCTATGGTTAGTTAAAATAAAGACTTATACTGTGAAAATATCGTTAAATGTTGGATTAGATAGGTTAGGGTAATTGATTAGAATAATTACTAGTTTTACTGATAGATAAAAAAAATACCGAACTGTATTTTTCCACACCTTTTTTTAAAGGTAGTACTCTACTACAATAGGTTAGATTAACTTCAGATAAAGAATCGATTGAAGTATGCATGAATGTGATTTATCACCTACTACAGGTTTCATAAGAGTTGTTCATATGTATGTTGTTTCTTTCTATATTTAGATGTTTTTATTTAGACAGAGTACTATGAATAACAGAAACATATATGTCTTAGGAAGAGATCTAAAAGTATAAATTTACTTAGTTTGTGTATTTACCTTCAGAGTAGATAGACTATCTACTATAAGTCTATTATTATAATAATTGAAAGATGTTATAAAAATAGAAATTAAATAAACAGGTTAACTAAAGAAATAGTAAAACAAGGTTAGAAGTTTATTAAGATAACTTCATCATAAAACTAAGTAAAATGAAACTAGGATAACATCAAAATCAAATACCAACTATGTATTTAAACTAAGAGAAATTTAGGTTTTTATAAATAAAAGCTAATTGAAAGAAACTGTAAAATTATAAACAACATCACCACCTCTTTTACTAGTAGAGGGGTTATTATTTTCATCCTTAAACAATTTAAATCTTACATACTTCGTTTATGTAACCATAAGCATCAAATAAATGAATATATGAAAATTGATACATCCTCCACAAGGAACAATCTTAAAACTAATTGGATAATTATAAACAAAAAGTAAATAAAAACCCTTCAATATTTTTCAAACCAGGAAACAATAAAGATTCAGGAGGTAGTATTCACTCCTTGTTCTTTTATCTATTACTGACAATAATAATCAAGTTATTATATAAAAACGCATTGTCTGAACTTTTAGTTACAATTTTACACATAAGCAAAAATAAATATCAATTTACTTTAACACTAACCTTTGTTAGGTTAAATTTTTTTTTAAAAAGAATAAACCAGAACAACTAAACATTACAAGCCTTCCTTCATCATTTTAAAAATCACAGTAACTATAAATATGTATTATCAAAAATAAAAGATATATTACAATAAGCTTCGAGCTTATTAAAAGAAAATTTAAATAGCATTTAAAACCTAGTAGCACTGAAACATATCAGTTACGGCCCTGTGGCCTTTTACAAATAGAGTCACGGCTTAAAAGCCGGTATCAAAATAACATAACTGTAAACAAACTAGGCCCATAAATTCTCAAGTCTCGGCCATAAAAGCCCCAATTTTTTCCATTATGAAACAGCCACTAAGGCTTCAAAAATTTTAAACAACATATCACAGTATCAGCCACATGGCCTTCCAAAATGAACACAACATAGTGTAACCACGGCCGAGCAGAACCCAAACAATTCAAATGGGCAGTATCAACAAAAAGAACACCATACACCACTGCAGGAGGAACCTCAACTGGACCGAGGCTTACCAGGGTAGATGCGTAGCATGGAGTCTATGCACGGTGGTCTTCAGAGGATTGCGGTACCCTTCTGCAATTGCAAGCACCTGCACATTGAAAACAATGAACATTAAAAACTCATGTAAATAACTAATGGTGCAAAAAGATTTATAACTATATATATTTTTTTTAAAGAACTGAGAATGTTTACCTGGAATTGATTCTCGGGCCCGTAGTGGTATATGCACAAACCCTAACTACAACTAAGGTTACAACGAACTTCAATAGAAGGAAAGACGGTGCATAGAGTTCAAGTCTGAAATCCAAAACCACGACGAGGCAGAGTCAAATGACACACCAGAAGTTGAGCAATGAAAAACAGTTAACTCTTTACCTAACAAGACTACACTACGACAAATTCACGACCATGCTCACGCTATCAAATTCTCCCGTCTATGGATGGAGGCATTTTACAGAGTCAAGATAACGAATCGAATGGCGTTTGCAGAGCTAGGTAACGACGACGAAGGGTTCTTCCATAGAAAAAAAGACAGTGTCCAAATGCACCTCTACACGCAGAAGAAGAACGACTATTGGCAAGGAAGCTTACACAATGGAGTGACAGACAAGCCATGCAAACATGAGCCTGCAGCCCTCTCTTTCCAGAGTAGGGTAAAAGATAGGTAAATGCGAGTTTTTAGGGTTTAAAAGCACTTATATGGTAAAAACCAAAAGGTCAAAATCCTATCCATTGAACTTCAACCACGTGTCCTCAGATTTATTTGCAAATTGTGGGTTTTTGATATAGTTCAAAGACCTCTCGGAGTAATCCTGCAAACATTAACAAATTGTAATAGGAATTTGGTTATAACATTTTCTTTTACATATAACACTTGATATAAATTTTAAACCCTAACGATCATTGTAGGAGTTAATAACTATAATAAGGTAGTTTATCTAAGTTCTTTAACCTTTGGAAAAGTCCATGCTTATGCTAGAGTTATATTTCTATCAACCATGGTTTTAGGCAAGAATTTATGTAAGTAAAACATTAACCTTGAAAGATTTTTAAACATCAAGCTATAATGAACTTTGGACTTGGAAAAAGAACTCATAAAAGACTTGCTCCTCTATGTACGTGAGGTTTGCAAACATAGTAAGATTTATAGTTTGTTTTGATAGTCTAGATATGAGAACTTAGTTTTGCTTACCCCCTTGTGAAATGGGGATCTTATGAGGGTTAAGTTGGATAGTTTTTATAGAAAATAATTCTTCCTTCCTTACATAAAAAGTAATAACACTATAGTTTAAACAAATACAATTTGTATTAGTGCATCTATAATTGTTAAGTACTAGAATAGTTTATAAACTATCTTTTGAACTAAGTATTAGTTTATGTGTGTTTATCAGTCAATGCACTTTATGACTTTAATTAGATCATAGGTCTCCTAGGTTAACTTAACTTGATATTTGTGGACACAAATACTCTGGAGTTTAACTCGGCATCAAGTAAATAGACAAAGGAATTTGCTTTACAAGATACCTTTCACTAGAGTTACATACAGGCATTAAACTAAAAATAGGTTGATGAAAGTTGAATGAACAAGTTGGTTATAGCAAAATAAAAGGGCAGTTGGACTAGGTTTAGTTTACCAAAAATACTTTTATTCTAGAAACTATTTTTGGAACACAAATAATCAGATCAACAATACCTCTTTTACTACTCAAAGCTGTAAAATAAATAAATTTCACTAGCATTCTATTTTATGCTAGTTGAGATAATAATCTTGATCTGGAAACTGGTAACAAACTTCTTACCTGTAAAGGACCTATAAAATAAGCATCACTTCACTGCATTAGCTATAAGCTAAGTAAGCCTCGATCTCAACTGAAGTTCTTTCCTACTTATCATAAGATATTAAAACAAACTTAGTACTAGAAATTAAACAGATGTTTCAATTCATGTTATTCAAAATCATAATCTGCTAAATCAAATCCTTAACATTGAATTATGAAAACAAACTAATAAGTATGCAGAACTAGATATTAACAAAACATTCCGTTCTAGTTTATTACTGTTTTAAGTAACCGTTAGCAGTTAATTGTCCCTATGTAGTGACGATTACAAACATTTTATGTTACATGAAAAATTTTAAATTTTTATGAATTTTTGCAGTATTACAGTGGCAGCATGTCCTCCTTGAACATAGCACTCTCTGAACTTTCCAATACTCATGTCTCAGTGTACACTTTCAGTTTCAGCTATCACTTCGAGTTTTCTTACTCCTCCACTTGTTCTTTATACATGAGGAATCTGATCATGTCTACTGCATGACATATAAGTATAGTTTTCCATTCTGCAAATTTAAAAGTTGCCTTGGGTCATCTCTGTGTCATGCTCACTGTTCAACGATCCATCGCTGCATCTATTTATTATCCTGATTCCATCATTATCCTATTTGGATGTTACTCGTGTCTACCTTCCCTTATCTAGTTCCTAGTCACTCTTGTGATCTGTTGGAGGATCTATTGCCTTCCTCATCACAACATGGTTTCTCATCAGCACTTCCTGAAGATGAAGACCTAGAGTTTTGACGATGGTACATTAGGATTCACTATCATCATTGGTGAAATCCTTTGCTTCAGTTATCAGTTTCACCTATTGCTTGACAATATGTTGAATCCTTTCCATGTTCAACTTCAACACATCTATTCACATGGCCTGGATTGTACTGGTTCCTTTGGATTTTGATGAAGACCTTAGGTTCACATTTATAACCTAAGTTGCGCAAGATTTGTGTTGTGTTCACCTTACACAGCTTCCAAATTTTGAAGACTCATCATTGTATATTGTGGCTTTCGATCCACCTTCGTAATATACATGGTGTTGTACCCGTATCATATGATGTAATCAATTATTGTAAAGGAGATAGTGTTCCAGTATATTGAACATGGCATCCTCATATATGGTTTTGTATATGACATTGATATGTATTTGTTTCAGGTACTTCCTCTACTTCCTTAGACTTCTTAGTTCTCCAAGACTAAGATTGTAATGTATTTTGGCCATCACTTCCCTCTGATCTCACACATTAGGGGGCATCTGTTATCAGCCAAAATGGCACTTCTCTGTCCGAGTGCTGACATTCACCATGTCGGTACACAAAAGGACAATTTGGATTGAAGTGGCTAAAACACTATAGATGTGCATGACCTTTGATGCATTATCTTTAGACCAGCCTTATATATTTTTATTCTGAGTTTTGGGATGCATATGTGACTATGTTCATTGCAACTCACGTGTCATACATGAATATGTGCATTACAACCCGCGTATACCTTGCATACACGAGTTCCCTTTGAGAAACTCACGTGTCATACGTGCCTTGCCTATATTAATACCCGCGTATACCTTAATTCGACATTAAAAAATATAAAGTCGAGATTAGATGAGATTAGTTGGGCCCTAATCCATAACTATCCCAACTGTCTAAACCATCCCAACCTTCGAAACCACTCTATTTCCCAAAGTATAAATAGAGGCCTTGGGATGGGGCTAATCAATCAATTTTTGGAGAGAAAAGTTATGCTGGTGGTATATATTCAGAGTCTTGGAGCAGCAGAACTCATAGTCCTCGGTTGCAAAGGAGTCCTTGCATCAGAAGCTGGGTTGTATTCTTACCTATTCACAGTTTGTTAATAAAGAGAATTCTTCTTCCAATCTTGTATTGTGCTTATCTCATGTATATTGGTTTAATGAATATGTTCAATTTTGTTATTAATATGCTTTTCATCTAACCTTTGATTTATATACGTATGAGATATTGCTTGAAGAATTGGCTCTTTGCAGGTGAAGAGAAGCATCCCTAGAAGCTTTGGAGAAGATTGGAGCGAGAGAAGACCAAGCTTGGATCAACCGTCATAAACCGGGTAAGCCAAGATATATTCCTATTCTCATTCTAGTTTCTATAAAAGTTGATTGTCTGCAAGTCTAATAGTAAGTTGATAACCCCAGACCCTAGGTTACAAGGGTGAAATGTCCTGTACAATAGAGACAGGAGGCTTCCTATAATTACTTCAAACACTAGTCAAAATTATCTATGACAAGCGAAGCTAGCATAAAGATGTAAATTCTTGGCTTTAAGTCAGTAGGGAATCAAGGAAAAGGTCACTTTGTAGAATAATGATAATATTAAAAATATCATTGCATATAAATTTAAGGAGAAATTGTGGTGCAATAAATCATTAGAGGATAAAATAAATTAAGATATTATAAAGAGTTTTCAACCATAATCTATAAAATCTAAAGTATCTCTCTGTTTTAACTAGCACAAAGAAGAAAATCAACATTGCTAAAATAAGAACAAACTTTAATCAGCTCTTGTTAGGGTCCTACCATAATCTTCCTTACTTTATGAGTTAGTCATGTAATGTATATGGTTATCTCTTTGAAATAAGACCATGTAGTTAGTAGTCAACAATCAATGTAAAAAGGGTCTCTCTATTAATTAAGACCCAGTAGGAAGTTGGTACTTATTAATTATTTGATCATGTCAAGTAGTTAGGGTTTTGGATCTAGGAAGCATATTTAAAGAGTTATAAGGATATGAATTGTTTTGTCGATAATTATTGTACTGGATCTATGTTCAAGTGAAATCTCTCCCAACCTTAACATATGTCTGAACATTTATCCCATAATCTATTCTCATAATGTAAGACTTATTTTCTATAATATTTACCTTTCCACCGCATAATGTTTCTTGTTTTACACTATAAATTCTGGTTTATTACATCTTAGACCTCTATATTTCCTATGTTGTTTTGATTTTCATGACTAAATAACACCAAAAGTGGTATCAAAGCCACTTTCCTAAGTCAAAACATCTACAGTATTTTGAAAAGAAAAAAAGGGATAGAAACATGTTTCGACATCTTTAAATAACCACAGAGATATAACCGCATAGATATGTCATTCAGAGGGTAAAAATTTAGTTGATGAAGCATACACATAGAGCATAAAATTGGTACTTAGTCACATTGTACCCTCAGTTAGTACAATTGTTGGAGACCATTTTAACATATGTCAGTACCCCATCAAGAAGTATTGCATCACACAACACCTGCATATGGAATCTCACTTCCACATACCCTTAAGTATATTGGAAGTCCCTTAGGTCACCCAAAAATAATTGTAGGTAATCCAGTCAATTGTCTTGTTTCTATAGTGGCAGCCAACACGTCACTTGGGAAGATATATCTCTCATGTACCTAGGTAGTCATGTAGTACATCTAAGGGCAAGTTGAGCCTTCTTAGTTAGATCCCTGAGATATTTGACCAACAAATACTGGTGAATTTCACAAGTATATTAGATAAATATAGTGCCTAACTATCCTTGGTCCTCGGGACCCTAAAAACCCTCATTTTTGAAACCCACTAGTGCAATTTCTACTACTTTGCATTTAGAAGGAATCAAGACATTGTGCCAAAGAAGCCAGTGTAATACAATGTAGTAACCAAATCTTTGTGGGTCTACTCGCAAAATTCCTAAACCTTTGCATCCAAAAGGAATTTGGGAATTATGCAGTGCAGTAATATTAAATTGGGAGTAATAGTCCTACATGTGTTTTAAAAAAAAGTATGGGGGGTCTTGGAAACCATTATTGGTGACCTATCTCAAATGAGTCCTTGCATCATGCTGATTGTTTATGTGTGTGTGTATATATATATCTAACAACCCTTTTTTTAGTTGTCTAAGAAACCCTTATTTTTTTACCTAACTTCATAGAATCCTTGCATCATGCTAATCATTTTTCTATATATCTCTCACAACCTTTTATGTGTGTACTTAGCACACATACCTTTCAATTCCAGTGGTACACACCCGAAACTAGAGCAACCATAATGATATGGAGGTAGCAAACCCAGATCATCTCCAAGACCTTCAAGTTAGCATGCAAGTCCTGCAATCCATGCTTATGTCATTAATTAAGTCAATGGATTAGCTCATAAGCAATAGGATAAACATCGAGGACAGCATTGCTTTTCAATGGTGAGGGCATGTTAGGGTCCTACCCTAACTTTTCTTACTCTAGGAATTAGTCATGTAATGTATGTAGCCATCTCTTTGGAATACGTTCGAGTAGCTAGTACTCAACAATCAATGTAAATGGGAAGGATATTAATTAAGACCCACTATGAAGTTGGTAGTTATTAATTATTTTATGATGTCAAGTAGTAATGATTTTGGATCTAGGAAGTCTATTTAAAGATATATAAGGCTATGAATGGTTTTGTCGAGAATTATTTTATCAAATCTCTACTCAAGTGAAAGATCACCCAACCTTAAGAGACGTGTGACCATTGCTCCTAGAATTTATTATCGTAATATAAGACTTATTTCCTACAATATTTATCTTTCTATTGTCTAATGTTTCTTGTCCTGCATTATAAATTCCAGTTTATTGCATCTTAAATCTCTATATATCATGTGTTGTTTTAAGCTTCGGGGATAAAGAACACCACAACTCTATAGTAAAACAAGGTGTTGGATCATTCTTAAAACGACATTGATCGATATGATTTGTAATATTTGTGACACTAAGAGGGTTGAAGATGAAAATCACTTTCTCTTTTAATGTCTCGTGTACACCCATATTATATCACGATTTCAAAACATTTGTTACAATATCGAGTTACCTAAAAGTTTTAACTTATCAAACCTATGGTGATTTAGAAATGCTTATCTTAAACTTTTCAAGCACAAGAAAAGAAACTAAGTGATTCCTTGCCTAATTGAAATCCCATTAAACCAAATTTAATCTCAATTAAAAAATTATATAACCACCACAATCATCAAATATAAATTCATATAAAATGCATTATATTGTTATATCCCTGTAGTAGTAGGGGACGTAAAGAGAATTCCTAGTGGAGTGGATGAGGGCTTACGTCCAAGGTCAATTTTTTAATAAACCAAAGTTTGCAAAGGTTTTTTATGTCCCTGCCTTGTTGAGTATAGTACTTGGAGCAAGATTTGTGGACTTCTGATTAGTGGGGAAGGAGGTGATGTTAGCCCCGGGATTTGGATCCCGAGCATCGATAGTGGTGTGACAACAACTTGGTTAAATGTTTGTACTGTGTTTTAATTTGTGTGGGATATGGATTTAATGTAGTCGAGGATGGTATGGATTGTTCTCTGTGTTAGTTGGTGTGGGAGGGGTGATGGCGATAGTTTTATCATGCCCTCCCTCATTTGTTTTTTTTTCTTTCTATACTATCAGTTGTTGGGTTTTTGTGTTATGTTGCTCTAAGGTATGGTGTTGGAGGAAGGTGGTTTTTTCTAGGATGGATTCAAGCGATGCTTTTTTCCATGTTCTTTCCTATGCATCTAGTGGTTGTCGAAGGGTAGCATTTGACTAAGGTTGTTTGTTCTGGGTTAGATTCAAGCAGTTATGTTTTCCTTTCTCTTTCCTCTATGTATGATGGTTGTGTACAGGTGTTTTCAACGCTTCGTAAAGGTATGGTGGTTCTTTTCGCAACTTGTATTGACATATTTATATCCTGTTGTTTTTGTTCTTGGTTTTTCTCATAGGTGTGCTTGGGTGGCATGGTTAATATTTTTTTGTTAGCTTCATTTGTGTCACATTACACTTCACTCGTTTTTCAATTTGCATTGACAAATTTATTGCCTCATTGGACAACATAGAATTCAACAAGAGAGACCTCCTAAACTAAAACACTAACTTAAGTAGTCATCACTGATGTAGGTCCATGGATTTATACCAACAAATACCTAAAGGGTAATGGGACTAGGCTATCTTGATCCTCTTATTATTACAATTTTTTGGTTTTGCAACCCCCATTAACTCTCATATTAAATATAACTGCTTATTCTACATCGAGTTCATCTCCTTATAACATACCATGGTGCCCTCATTATAATAGTTTATTGCATGTAGGTGATAATGCATGATCATATGTTTCATTGAATTTCTCACTATAATAATTAAAGTATATCTTAATGAACCCCAAATAGATATATTATTGGTCCTCCTAAAAATAGGAATTGCAAAAAGGGAACCTGAAACACAACTCACCCTTGTTCTATGTTTGAGATTACTAGTGCATATAACCCCCACACACAGACAGTCTTGTACACAAATTAGGTCCAAACATTCATTTATCAGTCTATGTCTACAGATCACATTTGATAATACATCCTTGGTGCATTTATATGAATGTTCTTTTTTAAATGACCTCCATATGAAGGCATTTTCATGTGTAATGGCCCATGTCGAAACTTGTTTTTTGGTGTTTTGTTTTTGCTACCAAGTCATTAATTATTGTTATGGAAATAACAATGGAGGTGGAAATCAAAAGGGATGGAGAGTCTTTTCTGGTTATACCTAATTGTTGACCTAACAGCTAGCATTTTTAGGGAGAATTATACATATGCATAGAGCATCTTGCGAACCACTTTAACCTAGGTCTTGGATGATTTTGTAGGAAGTCTTATAATACATTTTTTTAGGTAGTAATTAATCCCGAGTTTAGGAGGTATAGGAATCATCTTAAAACAATTGAATCGTAATATTAGAGTGGACCTTGGACTAATAGACCAGAAGCAAACCCACATTATTACTTTTATTCTGAAATAGGTCTACAACATTCTCTAATGTTGAATTTCCATGATTAAAAGTCTTGGGATTTGTTGAATCCCTAATTCTAATTGCTTCAATAGAGCATTCTTTTGAAATGTTTATTGTTTCCCTATTTTCTATCTAATCAGAATGTGTTTTTTGATTCTTCACTTCTTCTTATTCAAACTACTTTTAAGGTTTTGCATCAGTTTGCAAATCCTAAAAATTTGATGTTATAGACGTTATCCCACTATTTGCAACCTTGGGAAAAGAATTTAACCAGAATCTCAGAGTGGATCTTATACTAGTAGACCATAGGCAAAGGAATATCTAGTCGCATCTTTGTTCATTGATTGATCGAACCACTAATTTACCTATATAATTGATTGAGTTGAAGTTCCTAATCAATCTAGTTCACTAGGTTGATCATCCAGTTGTATAGTATCTACTACCCTAGTGGATGGACTAAGTTGACCCTAAGCACAGAAGTCAAGGTGTTGTGATCATCATCAAATTGATCTTCATCATATTATAATAAATTCATCTAATGATTCCTCTCGTATACATGAAGTTTCTCCAGTCCCATACACAGATCCGAATTTCAATCCATCCTCATTTAGAAAACTTTCCTCAAAGATCCAATTCGACCAGTAATTGATAGATCAATAACTAGCAAATATATCGAAGGTAGAGTTACCTGCATAAGAGCAAGTAGATACTTTATTCTGGTTAAAATAAAAGGAAATAGGCATATATTGATGTGAAATAATAAGTTAGAATAGGATAGGACCATAGTAGTAAACAAAGACTCGCATGGGAACTCGTACATTGCAATTGTTGAATCAACCTTACTCCTTTGAACATGGATGGTTCCAAAGGACACTGTTTGATGGTGATATATATGTACTAACCCAATCAAGTCATACCAATAGGAAAATATTGAATAGGATTAATGAAAAGGTCAAGTTGATCAACCAAAAAGCTAAGGTTCAGGAAATGAAATTGTTTTCAGAACAAGGAAACTGGTGGAGGAAGGATATTATCTGCATTAGGGGAGACATGAGTAGGTGGGTATGCTAATTGAATGCTCTCTCTATTGGGCAGAAATGGGTGTTGAAAACTGGTTTCAAAATTGATTAATGATCTTTAACTGTGTCCCCATCCCTTTTTAATAGAAATGTGTTTATTGGTGGTTATCTACTAGTTATAAAACCTGTAAGGAATCAATTCATAGATAAATTCATAATCTATATATGTTGTATCTTGGTTTTGGTATATCAATGGACAAGAGATACTAGTTCTAGTGGGTTTGGATTAAACAAGCATAGTGGGTAGTTGATATGATAGGAACAATGGGTTTGTTAATTGCATTAATATGTTTTGTAGGAAATGGACATAGTCCAAGTTTTTTATGTTGGATAGTCTTTTGATATTTTAGTTATTCACATTAGTGAATTGTTGACATGTAACTAGTGGTAGTGAAAATGTCTCATCCTTTGAAACTTTTTTCCTTGGCCTATGATTTGCATTTAGTTTATTCCCCACAAGATTGTTAGTGTGTGCTAGTGTTGAAATGTTGAATCGGTTCTATGGAAAGTTCAAATAATTAGTATGTAGATAAAGTTATGCTAATGAAAATGTCTAGTTCTTTCAAACTTTTTCCCCCTTGGCCTATGATTTGAATTTGGTCTACGCCACATGATATTTTTAGGGTGTTGTGGGCCAGATTTCTTGAGGTTAAAGTAAATAAGTTGGTTTCCTAACTCGAATAATTAGCAGGTGGATGAATTTCTCTACAATTTTCATTTTTCATTGAGTGTTTTCCATAGTTTATTTTCCGAGTATGTGTATCCTTATTTAAGAAAATTTTACAAAGCTGTTTGTTATGGGAATGTGGACTAGTATCTTAATTTCTTTATAAAAAAATAGATTTATCCATTGTATGATGCTTTGAGTTTTAAGAATTCTCACATATATAGATATTCGTTTAAAGTAGTGGTGTCTATATTAGTGGCATTTGATCCCCTCCTACTTTGGTCTCCATGTTCCCAAATGTATTTAATGTCCACAATGCTAGATCTCCCTATTGCCAATTAATGTAGATTTAAGATTGGCATAGGTTTCAACAGCTTGTCTCTATTAGTGATTGTTATGGTGCGCTTTGATAATTTGTTTAGCCATTGTTTGACATGGTGTGGTGAAGGAATTGTCCATCAAATTGATCTATGATAATGGTTGATGGATTATACGTTCAAAAAGTATATGAATTATATTTTTGTGTTATGTAAGTAAATGTAGGATTTTTCTAGAGTTGTTGTTTAGCTTGCATTTGATTTCTATTAATCTATGTTTTGTTGACACTCATCTGTTAATAGGGGTTCACTTCGCACTAATGTCAACAAATACCGACACTGACTCCCTAAACATCAACCCATAAATGTTTTATCCTTTCCAGCAACGCCTGCAAGGCAGGTGCAGTCTCACCCAAGATGTTTGAGGGAGGGCTGCAGGAACCACGTTTTCACAGTGGGAATAGGACTTCGCATTATCTCCTATTCTACCACAACACTAACCAGAAATCCAAATTCATAACCATTTGATTAACCAAATCTACTTGACATCATCATTTGCAATCATATTCAACCCGACTTAGATCAACGAAGACATCAACATATATTAAATCGCTAAGTACTACAATACTTTGTAAACAAAAGGGAAAACATCATTCATCCACTCATCGGGTCCACTACACAGTTACTTGAATTAATGCAGAATTTATCTTTAGATACAACACATTCCACGGAGATTAAACATCATAACCAAATCTCTAATTCAATTTACTTCATAAACATCATAAAATATAGAACATTCCTCCTTCGATTAATTATGAACCCAACAGATAAAGAAAAAGAAACAACAGATATCCAAAAGACGCACAATAGTTCGATCAATTTATTCCCCAAAAGATAGAGCAACAAATACATAGGAAAATCAACATAACCATAGAAGTTTCATGGGTTCCTAGTCGATACCAAATGATTCCTTACACCTACAATCCTAAATATATTTATAGGCTCATTAGGCCATTATAAATTGGTCCACTTTACCAATCTCTAAGTAACTCAACCAAAATTCCCTAGTTTGTTGATTTCTTCTTTCGTCGCAGTTTACTCTTATTTTTGTTGACGTCCTTCTTGTCGGTGGAAGAAGCGCACTTTGTGCACTTCCAACCCCTTTCCAACAATCCCCAACACAAACTTGTGGCTCGTACACGAGCCACCTTAGCTAAAAGAAATTGGTGTGTTCAACTTTGTCTTGAAATCGTCATATTCGGTTTTGACTTGTGCGGTGACTTCCTTGACCTTTGCTCTGAGTGTTGCACATTGTTCCACTTCCTATTCCATTAGATGTTTTCCATTCATCTGATGCACTATGCTCAACTCCACCTTGGTCTTTGTGAATTCCTCCATGGATTTGAGTGCCAATTGCTCTATTGTTCCTTGTAGTCCATCCAAGTGTGTTGACCTCCATTGGTGCCTTGTTCATGCCTTATTGACGGGTTACTGCAAATATTTTAATTCAGTTTCCTTGGTCACTTGTGAAAATGGGGGAATCATTTTGAGTGATCCTCGTAGTGCTGTCAATTGCGCCTTATGCTTCACCAAGTTGTGCCTCCACTTAGTGCAACTACTAGTCTTGCACCAAACTTCCCCAGAACTTTGTTATTTCTTTTGGAATCGTATGCACTTCCTTTTCACATTCCACGATTTATGTTGTGGTATATTCGATTGTCCCTCTTATTTCTGTGAGCTGATCTGGTGGTGTGATAGGTTCTGCTCGAGCCTATAATTCCTTATTATCCTTTTACATATCTGCGACAATTTTTCCTAGTCGCAATACTTTTGCTTCCACAAACATTTCTGAGGTAATGTTCGAAATATCTTCGCATGCCATGGAGACTTCTCTCTCTAGTCTTTTTGTGTCATCAAATGCCTTTTTTTTCATTTATGATCGCTTCCTTTTCTTCTTTTAGTCATTTTAGTTCCTCTTTCATGCTTCCTGCTAGTTTCCTGGAACAAACCAGTTGATCATGGAATATTGCTTCCTGCTAGTTTCCTGGAACAGACCAGTTGATCATGGAATATTGCTTCCTGGTCTCTGATTTCTTTGCTTGTCACAATCTGAAACATTTCCAGCTGATTCATTGGGAGTAAATTTATATCTAGACCAATCGATTGGTGTCCTCATAGTGTTGCATCATTATCTTCCTCCCCCATGGTGATCGCATGGGGTGTGATCTATACAAATTGTAGCTTGGTGTCGATATTGAATTCTACCACTCTTTACAGCTCTCTTCCTTTCAGCATCATCCCGACTACTGCATTTGTGAGTCTCTGCCGTAGCTGTATAACTTGGCGGAAGGTATCTTTTCATGTGTTTTTTTACCTTTTCCAGACTTTCATTTTCCACCGAAGTGATTGTGGCTAGTACCTTGTTTACATGGTCATCAGAGAGCCTTGCAGTGTTGCTCCCCTTGCCTTGCTGGAAGTGACACTTTGTCTGCTCTTCCTCCTATTGTTTCTTTGACTCAAATTTGGTTGGAGTTGTCGATGATGCCTCATCTTGGGAGTCTTCTTCCTCTTTTGATTCCTTTGGTTTATCCTTCTCTTTTAGTAAATCTGGTGGTGGTCCTTTTTCTGGGTCCAACAGGTCTTCATCACTTACCGGAACTCTCTATTCTGGGGGCCATTCCTCAACGATGGCATCCAACTCTTCATCTGTCGGCTCGTACTATGTTGTAATCCATTGATGTTCTAGATATACTCAAGCTTGAATATGTATGGCATGGGGTCCCATCACCAAATGTGCAATCCTCTAGTACTTGTTTGTAGCTTGGTCTGTGAGACACGACACCTTAACTACTTCTTCTCGTAGTGCATCTTGGTACAGGTAAAATTGTATATTGTTGTTTGTTTTCCACTCCTTATCATTGAGTACCCACATGTTTTTATATTTGGCGCCTTGGTATACATTGATGGCGTCAACCTCCATCCCTTAATCATGCGTCAGTTCCATCCAAATGACCAACGCGATGAATATTAGCAACTAAGAATAGGTGAATGGATTACCAACCTCTTGAGTAAATACAGCGTCCTCGATCAATTTAGTCAGTAGGAACAAGGACCAATTCATTTATACACCAACTACACACTACTCTATTGATGTGATAACCCCTGACGTGAACTGATTCAAGAAGTTCTTCTACACTACCTTGACTTCCAGTATATTTGTTGGGACTCACACTGCCTTATCATTGATGGTGTGGATTACATACGCTCTTTTATATTTTACCACTCCATATTTATTTCGCAGCTTCAAAGTTAGCTTCTTATCATTATCCTTACCTCAAAAGTACTATGACGGGTCGATCCCAACCATGGGTAGGTTGGTGATTTGAGATATTAAGTCAAATTTAACGAGGACCTTTGTCCCTAGCCACAAATACCTGCCATGAAAACATACCAACAAATTTTTGACACACGCATTAACTTTTGTAGATCGACCAAAATATGGCATGTGGATGATCAATAGCAAACCAGACTGTTGTAATCGCAATTCCCATTGTATGGGTTCTCTGGTGAGTGGGACTCCTTCGCCATGGGCTCTTTCCTCATAGGTGTCTTGGGTGTACTCTGAAAATGCCAGGATATCACGGTCATTGTATTGTATTTTTTGCAATCGCAACACTATATTCATGGTCACATGAACACCTCTGGGTGTTGCAAGAATATTAATGGTATACTTGTTGGTTTTCCCCATCTTTACAACCGGTACCCCTACCTTCCATGGTGGTATGTATACAGGGATGAATTCTACCATTGGCCCTAAGGGTTTGCCTCTCACCATCGTGGCTGATGGGACTGCTTCCTCTATTGTAGTCCCCCTCTTAGTTCTTTTGTTCGGAGTGATTGGATGATTAGCACTCTACTTCTTCCAAATGGGTCGCCCTTCTACATATACAATTTCTTGCATTTATTCTTCTATTGGTGTTCACACAATTGGGTTTTCTTGTGTGCTTCTACCTGAAATGAGTTTTGTTGTTGCTTCTCCAATGCCTTTCTTCATTCCTACACTCCTCCTAGCTCTAATTCTTCCTCTCTTAGCTCTGATCCTTCTGTTTGACTTACACAATGGATTGAACCCTGCCTCTTGGTCTGATTTTATATCCTCTAATCCTTCCATGTGAGGCATTCGCACCATCATCATTAAATCTTCATCGATTGACCAGGTCCTCCGTGGATTCTGGAAATATAACGCTCACCTTGGTCATTAATTGCATATTTTTGCAACATGTGTCACCACCTGCATGGTGAAATAACTTCATTTATTACTTGATTTGACCTATTCTTTCCTCATTATGTATTCCCAAGGTCCCAATGTTGTCGCAGTTCACCTTTTCTCATCACTCTTCCTTTTGTTGACATAGTTTCTTTTTTTAGAATTTTACATCTTTTTGTCATCTCTTTTATTTCGCCATGGCTGTTAGCATGGGTGCACCATCTGGCTATCCTGATAGGGATTAAGCCGACTCCAGTTGACAAGTTTTGGCAACATGACTCCATATAACTACTACAAATGTACCGCACCTCTGTTAGTAATGAAATGTATAATGTAGGACCAATGAATTTGGAGCTTACTTGGATTCTTCGTGAACTTGTTGTCGTAGAGGAGAACCATAACCCTACGTTGGAAGTGCTTCATCTAAATATGTAGATAATGTCATTTCTTATGTTGATCCTTTTCTACTTGCTGATGAAATCCTGCGATGAAGCGGTCTTCTTTGAGTCATAGTAGCTGCGTCTGTCTGTCTTCAATTACTCCTTCGTCACTCATTCCTGTGATTTTTTCTATGTGTAGAATGGGGACAATATATTCCATCGGCGTCACTTCTTCTTGTCCATAAACTAAATTGAATGGTGTATTCCCCATCAGTATTTTACATGTCGTTTTGTAGGCCCATAATATAGCAGGGATTTTCATGTCCAAGTCGTCATGATTCATATCGCATACCTTTGTAAGCACATTTTCCAATATCTTATTGAATGCCTCTGCTACCTTGTTCTCTTGTGGGTGATATGGAGTACTCTTCTTGTGCTAGATTCAAAATTCTTCAATCATCGCTCTGATTTTTTGGTTAACAAAATGAGCCCCTTGATCACTCATCGACATTTTTAGACCTCCAAATAGGATAACCACATTGTCGAACAGAAACCTGGCTATCGTCGTAGTCGTGCAATCCTTTATTGGTGCTCCCTCAGCCCATCTCATTAGATAATCGGTCACGGTGATGATGTATCCGATTATCTTCCCTGGTGGGTTGATAGGTCCCATGAAATCAACTACCCATTTGTCAAATGCTTGCAGTGTTACTTCAGGTACTAACGACATCTCGTCTCTTGTGATGGTTTCCTTTCTATCTGACATACATCGCAACTTTTAGCATAATATGTGGCGTCAGCATGTACTGCCGGCCACCATAATCCATCTCGAAGGATATTCCTAGCAGTCACACGTCCTCCATAATGTCCTCCTGCAATCCTACCATGTGCTTCTGTTGACACCCTTTCTTGCTCATGCAGAAGAACATATCGACGTAATATCTCATCTGGTCCCATCTTATACAGTTTTCCTGCTATTAATTTGAAGTCAGCAACTCTAACAACTAATCACTTCTTCTGAGTAGTGGTGAATTCTTCAGGGCCTTTTTTCATTGTCAAAAATTGAATAATTTGTTCGTAATGGTCATCGACCATACCAACTCCAAATAATTGTGCATCAGGGAAACCATCTTCAATGTTGCTTGTTTCTTCTCCTGACTCTATCCTTGATAAGTGATCAATTCCTGCATTTAGTCATCTTGACTTCACAATGATATCGAAACTGAATTCTTGAAATAACAATAACCGTCGACAGATATTCCCCCCCAACACAGGCTTATTAACCAAGTACTTCAAAGTTGAATGATCCATAAACATTTTGAAATGTCCTCCTAATAGGTAGTGTCACAATTTTTGCAATGCATACACCATCACCAATCCTTCTGTTTCCGTCATCGTGTAGTTTCTCTTCTCATTAGAAAACTTCTGACTTGCAAATGCAATTGGGTGGTCTATTAATCCTTCTTGTGGCTAGGCCAGTATTTCTCCTAATGCAATTGACGAAGCATCGACATGGACATGGAATTCCTTTGTTAAATCCAGAAAAAACCAATATTGGTGTTGCAACCATATTCTATTTTAGTGTATCGAGACTCCTCTAGAACTCATCATTCCATTCTAATTCCGTATCCTTATTCAACAATTTCTTCATTACCACAATGAGCATTGTGTATCCTCTTATAAGTTTTCAGTAATACCCTATGTGGCCCAATCTTTCCCTTAACTGTTTCACTATAATTAGTGATGGTAGGTCGATAATTACTACAATCTTGGAGGGATCGGCCAACATCCCTTCCTTACATACAATGTGTCCCAACATAATTCCAAAGGGTGCACAGAATATACATTTCTTCATATTCAGTGAGATCTGATGTTGTTGACATTTTTCCAACATCAATCGAAGGTTCGTGGTATGGTCTTTTACTAACCCATAAACGGTTCAGTCATCCATGTAGATAGCTAGGAATTTATGAATGAATTCTTTGAATGCAGCAAAAACTAACCTTGAAAAAATTATGGACGCATTCTTGAGACTGAATGGCATTACTATGTAGTGGAAACATCCCCATTCTGTTACAAAAGTGGTCTCGTGTCTATCTTCCTTCGCAATTATTATCTCATGATATCCTGGAAATTCATCTGTAAATGAAGAGATTTTCTTTCCTCCAACTCCTTCTATCAATCCGTCAGTGAATGGCATCAGAAATGGGTCGTGAAGACTTGAGTCATTTAGTTTTTGAAGATCGACACAAACCCATAATTCACCGATCTTTTTGTCCTGCATAACCATCGGGCTTATCCATTCTGACTCTTTAACAGGTTCAATAATTCATGTGTCCATCATCCTTTCTAGTTCAGCTTTGACACGCTCTTTATATATTGGATTCAACCTGTATGGTTGTTGCTTCGCTAGTTTTGTGTCGGGTTTCATAGGAATCTTTATTTCACCCAAGTCCCATGAAATTCCCTTCATCTTGGAAAATTTGGTCGAGAATAAGTCTTGAAACCCATGTAGTAGATCAGTGACTTTCCCCATTGTTGAATCATCCCAATAATCTCTAATACTAGCAAACTTTGAGTCTTCTTATGTCCCAATATTGACTTTCTTTATCTTCAATTGTTGTTCGAATTTATCGTATGGCATCCTTGGTGCCTTGCTGTCATGGCTTCCTTTCGACTCTAGAATTTCAATAGCCCTCAAATCTTCTTCGTTATTGGGTTCTCTTGATATGTTGTAGTACTCCATTATCATATGTGGTGTTAGTTCATTCTCTTATCCCATCGGTAGCTCAACTGGAGCTATCTCCAAAACTTTGTCACTTATAATGTCCTGTAGTGCACTATGGATAAATGGATTTTCGTTTATGAAACTGAAAGTATGGTTGAAGCTGACAGTCAAGCCATCCCATGTTGGTGTTTCCCTTTGCAGTTCTTTGGAAACATACCATCTGTGTGGTATTTCTTCCAGCATATGGATGAATGCGTGAACCCATTCCTCCTTTGGCCTATGTTCCTAGGATACTGGGCATGTTATCAAATGATCGCTTGAGTCATTTATTCCATTGTATTTCTTTCAATTATAATACTCATCCTCCCCAAATCATACTTCCATTAGTTGTCGACATATTTTCCACTTTGTTATGAACGTCTTGTGCGTAGCCCACCATCTTGTTGGGGCGGCCTTTAGTGCCTCTTCCAGTTCCAACAAACATTGAGGTTCACGTACTCTGTCTTAAAATTTGTTAATGAAAACTGTCAGGTTAGGTAATCCTTCATATGTCAGAAGATCCAATACTTCTTTTGCTACCCATCTCAGCGACTGAGTGATTTGTGCACATTTTCTAATGGATACTTTATGAAACCGGTTCTGCCAATTTTCTAACGCATCATCTGAGTCTGAAGATGTTGAGTTGATACTTCACCATCCTAATTTGCCATCAACAATGGTATTGATGTAGTCTTCAGGGACATTATATGAATTATCCCATCCTCCCATGACTTCATCTTTTGTTGGTTCCACATATTGATTCCCTTCAAGGGGATCCAATGGGGAAATTACCCTCATGTCACGATTCTCGAATGTCATGATCCTTTTTCTTAAAATTGATAACTTCTAGTTTTTCCATTGCCCAGCCGATTCCCAATAGTGCAGGGTATGCGATGGTGTCATCAACTATTTCAATAACATTGAAGTTTGCATACGGCTTTAGTCCTTCCACTTCAACAGATATATGAGGTACTCATCCAATTGGAGCAACCTTGGCCTGATTTTCTAGATGATGTTTTATAGGGGACCATACTAGCTGTGGCTTCCCCATCATTTCCCATGTTCGCTTGGTTAGTATATTGACGTCGAATCCGAGATCCAAAATAACTGAATCTACATCGTATTTGTCGATTTGGACATTCATCCTCATTTCTCTTCCCGTATTCTTCTTTTGTAACGAATTAACTGGACGATCATGTTGCCCTTCTTCCTGTTGATACAAAAAACGTGTTATCTCTTCTATTTCATCTTGAAATTTTTCTAACGTCAAACAGCTTTCTAGGAAAATTTTCAAAGTATTGACCTTTCCTTTTGGTTTGGGTGAGTTTGTCAAATCAAAACTTGGAGGTATCTCGTAAATATGTAGCTTACCTTTTGTTCTTTTCAATATGTATTTCTCTTCAAAGAAGGTTTCTTTCTTGGTTTCTACCTCAAATTGGACTTTCTTTCAAGCCCCTAGCCGTACATTTAGCAGTGGTCCATCATCTCATGTCGTAGTGCCTCCTCTTGTTACCACACCAAAATGTACTAACTGAGTCCTTAATTCCATCAATTTATTCCCCACATTTGATCCAATATTTTGACTCTCAGCCTAATTTGTATTTGGGTTCGGTTATGGTTGTGGCATGTTCTTATCTTGCCATTTCACAATTAATTGTGGACATTCCTCGACACTGTGGTCTGCTGCACTGCAGTAAATACACTAGGATTCTAGATTCAAAAATCTCCTCTAATAATGTCCCAATACCTCATAGTTATAACACATAACTTTTCCACATCCTCAACCCGTAGCTCCTCCACAACCGAAGCCTCCATTACATCCTCCGCGAAATTATCCTCAGAATCCTCCTTGCTTCTGGTACAACGGTTGGTTGTACTGTGGCTAGTTAAATTGCTATTATGATGGCTTATACTGCAGTTGTTGTTGGATATACTACAGCTGAGTATAATAGGTTGTGGTTGGTTATACTGTGGTTACGGTTAATAAAACTAAGGCTGAGTATACTGCGATTGCAGCTGATTTTTTTTTGAGTTGTTCATTGCTCCTCTCCCTTCATAAAGTATGTATCCATTATCCTTTCTTGGAGAAAATCATAAGCTCTAAAATCCTTTTCATCATGACCAACAAATCGACAAAAGTTACAGAACAGGTTAGTTGGTTTCAACACAACCTTCTGTAAATATACACATTCCTCTTATCAATGCCCTCTTGTTTGAAAGATTCGACACCAAGGAAATCCTCCTTGACTCAGTGGATTCAGTGCCCCCAACTGTAAGTAGTCATGAAAATCTGGACACTAATCCTTTTGATGTCCTTCAGATCGACATCGACTGCACTACACTTCATTATGTACTTCTTTACCCTTATTAATATCCTATAATTGGATCATAAGGTTTTCCAATTGTGACTAGATCTTTCTCATGCTAATCCCCATTTCACCAACTAGTGAAGCCTCCAACTTCGTTGCGATATCCATGGCTTTTGCCTGAGAAGTGATCTTCTATTGCATTAGAGGCATGCAGATATGGGGTACTAATTCCGCAATGAACCACTCTTTGTGTTGCACATCACTCATTCAAAAAATAACCTTGGCCATTAGAGTTTTGAATCGTTGATCGAAGTCCCATACAGGCTCATTGGGGAATTACTTTATTTCCTTTAATTCAGTTATATACTACGATTCTGATTTAGGTTTCTTGAATTCCTTGATCAATCCAATCCTGATTTGCGTTAGGGTCTTCTGGGGATGGATCGTCAGTACTTGTATGAACTCCATGTACCATTCCAACACCCAGCCCTAGAAAGTCGTTGTTAATTGTCCTTTCTTGATATCATCATCTTGTACTTGTTTTATTGTCCATACTGCTTCACATAAGAACCAATATTGTTCAGGATCCTCAGTTCCATTATCCTAAAATGAGGGTAGCTTCATGTCATCACCTGACATCCTGGGTATCCTTCCAGTGCTTGTTGATCAACTACTATTACCATTGTGCTGACATGTTGAGCATCCTTGTGATGAAATCGTGGTTCTTCCGCCTAATTTTGGTGTTGTGCATGGAGTTGTAGGTACGTTGTAGCTTTGGGTTGGTCCTTCCTCGGGTTTGGGCGTAGCATGGTCATTTCCTTCATCACTGTAAGGTCGCTTACTCCCTTTTGGTCCCTTCTCGTAGTTTTCTATATCGGTCACACTAGGACTCTCCTCAATCCTACTCCTCTTTTCTGGTTAGAACCTTAACCCACTTCACAGGTGACCACACTCTTCCCTGGCTTCCCTCACAGTCTCTTCATGAATCTGCTCCATCTACCATGTAACATTCCATCCATCCCTTACATTCGCAATACCCACAGCCTTCGCACACCAGGAATTTACTCATCGGAATTCTTCTTCAGTATTCATTTTTCACATATGAGCATCTTAATTTACTCATCGAATTTCATCTTTAGTATTCATTTTTCACATATGAGCATCTTAATCCACATCTTCAACGATAATAGGAATCTTCCTCTTGGCCCCTTAAAGGATTATCTTTCAGCGTCTTTGTAATATTTGACTGTGTCGACAACAAAATCAGTAATGTACCCTTCCAAAATGATATCTATCCACATGTCAACAACCCTTAAAGCTCTATTGTTTACCTTCCGCACTTGTTGGATTAGCTCTGGATTCCACTAATCATATTCACATCCCTAGAAATTATTATTTTGGAAAGTAAGTTGTGCCAACCACTCGTACGGTACTATTGGGAATTCAGAGACAAATATTTCGTGAAAATCAAAGTAGATGTATTTCCCCATCCAATCTTGTGCTATTAATCTCGGGTTCTGGTTTTCTTCCTCCACAAACTCTCAGGATTTCTTATCAAACCAATCTTGGATTTTTTGCTTCATCAGATGCCACAACATGTCCTCGTCTTCTTCACACTATGATCTCAATAACGGAACCATTTGTTGGCTCTCTTCTATTAACATGGGTTCACATCGCACTATTTTCAACAATTATCGACACAAACTCCCTAAACATCACCCTGGAAAGGTTTTATCCTTTCCAGGAACGCCTGCAAGGCACGCGCAGTCTCACCCGAGATGTCTAAGGGAGGGCTGGAGGAACCACATTTCCACAGTGGGAAGAGGACTTCGCATTATCTTCTATTATACTGCAACATTAACCAGAAATCCATATTCATAACCATGTGATTAACCAGATCTACTTACCATCATCATTTGCAATCATACTAAACCAGACTTAGATCAACGAAGACATCAACATATATTAAATCTCTAAGTACTGCAAGACTTTGCATCATTCTCAAACAAAAGGGAAAACATCATTCATCCACTCATCTGGTCCACTGCAGAGTTACTTGAATTAACACAGAATTTATCTTTAGATACAACACATTCCATAGAGACAAAACATCATAACCAAATCGTCGATTGAATTTACTTCATCAACATGATAAAAGACAAAACATTCCTTAGTCGATTAATTCTCAACCAAACAAATAAATAAAAAGATACAATGGATATCCAAAAGAAGCACAATAGTTCGATCAATTCATTCCCCAAAATATAGAGCAACAGATGCACAAATAAATCAACAGATCCATAGAAGTTCTGTGGGTTCCTAGTCGATACCAAATGATGCCTTACACCTACAATCCTAACTCTATTGATAGGATTAGTAGGCCATTGCAAAGTGGTCCACTTGACCAATTTCTAACTAACTCAACCACAATTCCCTAGTTTGTTGGTCTCGTCTTTTGTCATGGTTTACTCTTCGTTTTGGTGGCGGAAGCGCACTTTGAGCAATTATAACCCATTTCCAACAGAGACTATGAAGCAATAGTCCATGATCAATTAGTTTGATCTACGAAGCAAGAAGGAAGCATAGAAGAGGAACTACGATGACTAAAAGAAGAAAAGAAAAATATCATAAATGAAAAAACAAAGGCATTTGGAGACAGGAAAAGACTAGAGAGACTAGTCTCCATGGCATGAGAAGAGATTTCGGACTTTACCCCAAAAATGTTTGCAGAAGAAAACTTATTGCGAATAGGAAAAATTAACGCATATTTGCAGAAGTGAAACAAGGAATTGCATCCTCAAGTGGAACTTAACACACCGCCAAATCAAATCGCAGAAATAAAGAGGCACAATCGAAGATACCACAACAGAAATTGCATAATGTGAAAAGGCATTGCAGACGATTGCAAAAAAATAAAACAGTTCTGGAGAAGTTTGGTGCAAGATGAGAAGTTGCACCAACTGGAGGCACAACTTGGCAAAGAAGAGGTGCAATTGACAGCACAAACAAGGCACCAACGGAAGTCAACAAACTTGGATGAACTGCAGGGCGCAACAGAGTAATTGGCACTCAAATCCATGGAGGAAATTGTGAAGACCAAGGAGAAGTTGAGCACAGTGCAGTAGATGAATGAATAGCATCTGACGAAACAGGAAGTGGAACATTGCACATCCCTCAGATCAAAGGTCAAGGAAACCATCATACAAGTCAAAACTGAATATGACGACTTCAAGACAAAGTTGAAAGCAGCAGTTTCTTGCAGCTGAGGTGCCTCGAGGACAAGCCACAAGTTTGTGTTGGGGGCTTGTTGACAATGGGTTGTAAGTGCGCAAAGTGTGATTTTGCCACCAACAAGAAGAACGTCGAAGAAAAGAAGAGTAAACCGTGGCGAAAGAAGAAACCGACAAACTAGGGAATTTTGGGTTAGTTAGTTAGAGATTGGTCAAGTGGACCACTCTATAACAGCCTAATGAGCCTATAAATATAGTTAGGATTATGGGTGTAAGGCATCATTTGGTATCAACTAGGAACCCATGAAAATTCTATGTATCTGTTGATATATCTATGTATATGTTGTTATTTTTTGGGGGGAATGAATTGATCGAACTATTGTGCATCCTTTGGAGATAAGTTGTCTCTTTTGCTTTATCTGTTGGGTTCAAAATTAATCGACTGAGGAATGTTCTATATTTTATGATGTTGATGAAGTAAATTCAATCAATGGTTTGGTTATGATTTTTTGTCTCTGTGGAATGTGTTGTGTCTAAAGATAAATTCTGTGTTAATTTGAGTAACTCTGCAATCGACCAGATGAGTGGATGAATGATGTTTTCCCTTTAGTTTGTGAATGATGTGAAGTCTTGCAGTAATTAGTGATTTAATATATGTTGATGTCTTCATTCATCTAAGTATGGTTTAGTATGATTACAAATGATGATGGTAAGTAGATATGGTTAATCCCATGGTTATGAATCTATATTTCCGGTTAATGTTGCGGTAGAATAGGAGATCATGCGAAGTCATCTTCCCACTGCGTAAACGTGGTTCTTGCAGACCTCCCTCAGAAATCATGGGTGAGACTGTGTTTGCCTTGCAGGCGTTACTGGAAAGGATAAAACCTTTGTGAACCAATGTTTAGGGAGTCTATGTCGGTATTTGTTGAAAGTAGTGCGAAGTGAACCCCTGTCAACAGATGAGCGTCAGCATGTTTAAGGCTAAAAAATATTTACTTCCCAGAATAAACTTGTCATCAATAAAACAAAAATTAATATTGGAGACTAGATGTGCCTGGGATACAAGATTGATATGAGTCTGTCGATGCACCCTCGTTGATTAGATGGATTTATCTATTGATCATATTATTGTCTTGGTGATCACAGAAACTATCGATAGCATGAAGAATGATCAATTGAAGCATTTTGATCAAATGTTGAATAATATTGTCAACATTAATTTTCATATAGAGTGGAGCATGATTGCATTAATTTCCCATTAGCCATCCAAAAATAGATGAGAGCACATTTGATTCTCCATGCCAGCTATTCATGTGCTAAAAGGAAAAAAGGATACATAAATTTTGGATTATGTCTATTGAATAGGAATTTCTATAAGGGTTAAAGAAATTGAGCCAAAAATATTGTGATACATGAGGGATTGATGGTTGTGATTATATTCCATTAGAATATATTTCCAACGTTAAATTGCAACCAAGTTGAGGAGTTTAGATATTGATGGTGTACCTCTTACATGTAGAATTGTACATCTATTTGGAATTGGTTTGCTAAATAGTGCATTTTCATTTTTCTCAATTGTGAGATTGTGCAAATATCTAGTATGCATGTGTTGGTATTCCATAGAAGGTAGTATTAGATTCTGACAGGCAGATCTTGGGACAAAAATGGTCTTCACATAGATTGCACAAGAGAAATAAGAGAAGAAAAATTGAAGAAAAATATGAGAAATATTCTATTAATTGATTATTCACATTATGGGTGAATATATAATACAACATCAATGAATAATTCAAATACCTACTCAGGTAGTTGAATCTACCAACCTAGACTAACTCTGGAGCTAACTAGGAGTGGCAAAATCACCATTATAGTTAATTAATGCAATTGCACATCACTAAATCAGTTAATAACCAGTTACAATCAGTTAATTGAAGGGGGTAGGTGAACAAAGGTGCCTATATTCCCATGAATCATGCAAACCAACGCTAAAGACACTAGAAGTGATCTAATTGATGAGGATCAAAGTTTAACTAAGGATAATTAATGACATACTAGGGTGAACTATTGGACACCGATGGTGGAAGTCTGAGTGGGTTCCTATAAAATAGGGATTCATCCAGGGAGCTCCAAAATGCATGCATACAGGTGCAATAAGTGGCATATGTCCACTAGTCATGTCCCCCATGCACTGGTGAAGTGATGAGACCTCCTAAGCTAGGGGAGTTAAACAAATAGAATTTATGTGGTCAAAGGAGACAAAGGGAGGATTAATAATAATCCTAACATCCCCCTTTAATCCTAAATTTGGACTACCTGTGCCCTGTTAACTAAGACCAAACGTCACTGATTACAATCTAAATGCAAAAATTATTTGTCCATGGAAAATGAGGGAAAAGGAAAAACCGCATGGGGGAAATCCCTCCTCAAAAATGGACATGGAACAGAATTTAAATGAATATCTTTACTCTATATTTGTTATTCACTTGAATAATATGGATGTACTGCTTCTTGGTGAAAAACTTTGTAGAGTTGTTGTAGATTCCTTGATCGTGTATTAGTTTTTCAATGTTGTGTAGACAAAAAGCATGAGGAGAAGGCCCTTGTAGCTCATCTTTTGGTGATGAAGGAGAATCATATGAATTCTTCTTGATGTGACAAAATAAAATATCATATCTAAACATAAAATCAGAGATGGAGAAGAGATCTATGCAATCATCTCTTAACCGAAGAACATCAATGAAATCGGTAGGCTCAATTCAATAGTGTAGCTGCATAATGGCTAACTCGATCATGAACCTCTTTCCCAAACTGATGTGACACCTTTATAATTCTGTAATAGAGCTTATGAGGCTCTTATCTATCAGAAATTAATTCATATGGAGCAGCAAGCAACCAAGGTATAGTGGCTCCAAAATCTGGTTGAGTCACAGTAGGAAAACTAGGTGCAACAAGTCTACATTGACAATTGGGAAAATCTTATGAGCATAAGGATCTAAAAATCGACCTAATAAAGGTTATATCAGAAACAAATGTGTTTAAAATAATCACACCTACATCCATTGATAAGGAAAACCAACCAATGATAGAAAACAAAGACATGATAACAACTTTCACTAGTGATACAGTATAGGAAACTATGAACTTGTATAGTTTACTAACTGAGGAATTTGGGAGTTGTAGGGTATTCTGAGTATCAAATGGATGGGATAGAGGTGTCATAACCTTCATATAAGCCTGTAAATCATTTTATAAATCATAGAAATAAGAATCTGAATGTATTTTGAAGGATTCGAATGAAGACAAGTCAGAAACTAGTGGTAAAAAACTAGTATTGAGAGGAGATGGATCTGGGAGACTGATAGGTATTTTTTCAAGGGGATGAAAAGAGATTTATCATTATAATATATACGAATGAGTATCAAAATCATAGACATTGTAACCATACTTTATTGTAGCAACCAAATCATGAGAATCGTTACCTTTGAATTTCACAGTGTTACAGTGCCCCTGGGGATCAACGGATTTTTCCCTTCTTGTAAAATATGGAACATCAATGTTGTTTCTTTAGAGTAACTGACTCATGATGTCCATTTGATTCTTAAAGCAATAATTTTAATTGTGATAATATTTGATGCAATAGGTACACTGTGATCTTCCTTTCTTGTTTCCATTCTTCTTGAAATTTGAGCCTTCATCGGTAGAGTTAGAACCTTCATCTTCGGAATCTGACCTTGGCTTTTTCTCCTTCACTTTTAGCTTTCCTTTGGACTTGAGATTATTTATTCCAAGAGCAGCAAGTGCGTGATCCTTTGAAGTTTTGAGAGTCCCCATTTGAATCATATTGACTTTCTCTTGAGTGAGAGAATTTATGAATGCATCCAAAGATGGCATCCTACAATTTCGAGATGCAAGCTTAGCAACATAGAATATTGACACAAAAACTGAGTATTCTGGACCCAGCTTCAATAGAATGCAGAGGATTAAATGCTCTTCTTTTATCTCAATCCCACACTTCTTGAGCAAAATCACTAGTGACTTAAACTTGGTGATGAATTCCTCAATGGTTTCGAATTCACTTGGTCTCAAAGAGATCAACTCATTCTCCAATTGATGTCCTCTAAGATCATCTTGCTTTCCAAAGAGAGGTACAAGTTTGATCCACACTTCATTAGGGCCTGTTGAGCCATCAAGATGAAAAAGAAGTTCTGGAGAGAGAGAGAGATACAAAGCAAGCCATAAGCTCCATCCTTCTTGTTATTCCACCTTGCTTTCCCAACAACTGCATTAAGCTTGATTTCTAAGGTCGTAGTAACTCTGTAGAGACCTTTGTTGCGCAAAAGTAAATCAATCTTGGCTTTCCATTCATGATAATTGAATGAAGTCAAGGTTACTATCTTAGATAGATCCATTCTCTGTTGTTTTGCTGCTGGTGAGAGAAATGAATACTTGCACAAAACTAGAAAGAAAATTTTTGTTAGACAAATCAACCTCTATTTCGACAAAGAGCACATTTTCAGTGTATGTCACACCTGCAGAGACTTCTCAGGACAGAGTCCAGAGTTAGCAAGGAAAATATTGTAGGATTTATGTGGAAACATAGTTGCTTCTAGCACATCAATGGAAATATTTGAGGGAGATTCCAATAGCTTGACCAGGCTCTGATACCATATTAGATTCTGGAAGGAAGATATTGGGACAAAATTGGTCTTTACATAGATTACACAAGAGAAATAAGAGAAGAATAATTGAAGAACAATATGAGAAATATTCCATTAATTTATTATTCGCATTATGGCTGAATATATAATACAACATCAATGAATAATTCGAATACCTACTAAGGTAGTTGAATCTACACCTAAAATGACTCTAGAGCTAACTAGGAATGGGAAAATCACCATTATAGGTAACTAGTGCAACTTCAGATCACTAAATCAGTTAATAACCAGTTACAGTCAGTTAACTGAAGGGGGTAGCTAAACAAAGGCGCCTATATTTCCATGAATCATGCAAATTGGTGCTAGAGACACTGGAAGTGATCTAACTAATGGGGATCAAAGTTTAACTCAGGATAATTAATGACCTACTGGAATGAACTGTTGGACACTATTGGTGGCACTCCGAGTGGGTTCCTATAAAATAGGGATTGATCTTTGGAGCCCCAAAATGCATGCAGACAGGTGCAGTAAGCGGCATATGTCCACTAGTCATGTCCCGCATGCACTGGAGAAGTGATGAGACCTTATAAGCTAAGGAAATTAAACAAATAGACTTTATGTGGTTAAAGGAGACAAAGGGAGGATTAATAATAATCCTAACATGTAGTGCCTCTTATTTCTAGATGTGGTGAAATAAGGATTGCATAGACCATGAGTAATACTAAATACTTTGTGCCAGTGCTAATGCAAATTGGATAGGATTGCAATTGTTTGCCTATGGCATGCCTAGGAGATCTATTTCTCAACAGTAAGTATGCATGAATGATGCTTGAGATTCTTTGTGAGCATAAGACGAGTATGGATGTATCATTTGTTTAATGGGGATTGTTTTCATGTGTTTTTTGAGAAGAAAAAAATGCTATCATTGGATCTAGTATTGCATGTGCATGTTAGCGTAGGTTTGTGGTCATGGTGATGAAAACTTATTGGTGTTAGAAATTAAGAAACATAATAGGCCTAGTTAACTCAATATGTGGGTACAATGTTTATTACTACTAAATACTTGTAACAATTTCCTTGTCAAGAATGGAAATTCCAAAAAGATATTGGATACGGATGTTGAAGATGTAGAAGTCAAAGATGCGGACAAAAAAACTAAGTATGTGCATGGCTCTAGAGAAACATATATTTATAGGAATTCTATCATGTGCATCATTATCTCTTGTTGATTATTGTAGACCTATGTGGAGTCCTTGTTGATTGTGTTCATCGATATCTCTAAGTTAGATTGTAAAATTTTCAATGCTTGTGTTATGACAGACTCCCTGCCCAGTTCAAATATTGAGTCTACAGGTCAAGTTGTGTGCAGTTCTTTTCTAGCATTGAGCTTGTTGCATAGTTCCTTTCCTAGTCTATGCAATCCTCTTTGAGACAAGCTTGCAAACTTCTTTGTCATAGGAATGTGAACCAATCTGTCATTTTCATGATATACAAATATATTTGGCCTTTGTATGTTTCCCTGAGTTTTAAGAATTATGGCATGTAGATGTTTGTTTTAAGTAGTGGTGCCTATATTGATGGAATTTGGTATTTGGAGGCATGTTTCTTTTCTCCATTGAAAGATAATAAAAAATAGTTTCTCTTCGCATCGGAATTAGGAACTAGGGAGTAGATGGGTTAGGGTGTAATAGCAATGGTCTTTTGTTCTTATTGTCAAATAATCATTGTTTCTTGATTGTGGTCATTAATATTACCTAATTAGATTCTAGGATTGTCAATTATTTTGTTATGGAATATTTAAGATTGTTGAGAGTTGAGAGAGAGATTTATTGATTTATGTCGGTAGTTTTGTGAAAGATCGAACGACATGAGTTCAATGCGGTATTCATAGAATTTGATAGCTTGAGTGGAAATTTTGACTTAGATTGTGGCAGCATTTATTTCCTTTTGTGTTGTGGGTCTATTCAATTTTATTGATGTTTATATTCTGATCATGGAACTTGGTTATGGACTTGATTATAGAATCGATGAATTTCGTTTCCCTCGCTTTAGCTCTATCAATTGACTTTCTGATATTTTGTCAATTGACATTAGTGCATGATTGGCATGTGATTAAGCATAGGGAAAAAAATTTCTATGGCTATAGATCCATTGTTTATTGGTCCCCAGTTTATAGTTGAAGCATGTTATATGGAATTTTTAGTCTACAACAGGGTCCAAGTTGATCATTGACATGTGATTAGGCATCCAAAAAAAAATCATATGGTTATTGATCCCTTGTCCCTTGATGTTTAATTCACATTTTGAAGCATGCCTTCTGATATTTTTAGGGTATTTTAGAGTTGAATCATTGTAGTGGCCATGTAGCTAATTGAAGTAACCAGTGTATGGAATGGCATTTGTAAATTACTTTCGTTAGAACTAGTTTTTGGAAAATTTATTCTTGCTTTTCTTGTTGTTGTTACCACTATCTCTTTACCACTTTTGCAAATGCCTTCGATGTTTCCATATAGAACATTGAACAAAGCCTCCTCTTGTAATGGATTTTTGCATTACAATTTGTGTTTATGTTATCTTGTTCAAGTGAAGATACATGTAGAATATTCATATTCATTGCATTGTGCACATGTCATCATTTTATATGGTTGTGTTGTTTACCATGTAGACTTGGCTCTTCTTGTCTTAGAGTTATTCCTTGACCTTCTTTAGTTTAGAGGTGGGTTCCCTCTTCTCAAACAATGTAGTTGCATGGATGCAGATGTGAACAAGTTCTACATGCCATGTTCTATGTGCATTTTTCGTTGGAATTTACTTGTCTTCACACTCATATTCCTTTGTCACCGTATGAAAAGTGTAGAGATAAGTTCCATATGCCTAGTTTTATTCCTATGTGTAGTATAAATCTGCATGCATGTTGCATCTTGTCAACAACTCCACATGCATTGCTTGCCTTTTTTTTTTTGCTTACTTTCTTATGCAAAGTGTGAAGGTAGAAGGTGGAGCATATAACTTGCCTTTGAAACCTTTGTTCCTCCACATGGCCTAACCTCCACATCATTTTTTCCTTATATATTTTGGTCTTTAGTGCAAATATATTACCTCATGGTCTAACCTCCACATCATTTTTTCCTTATATATTTTGGTCTTTAGTGCAAAGATATTACCTCCTTTTTGATGCATTCTTATATTTGCATGGAAATATATATATATATATATATATATATTTTAATTTTTTTTATTTCAAAGAATGATGTGTATAGTGATGGAAATTAGTGTTTGAAGATTTTGGTTTTTTTTGTTAAAGCCAAGAAAACTATTGACGTTTTTCGATTGCAATCAACAACTAGCCTATGACTGGTAGAATGATGTGTGCATTAATGAAATTTAGTATTTTGAGGCATTGTGTTTTTCCCATTACAGTTAACATTTGATTGTCTCCATTACAGTTAACTACTTAGAAGTAAATGATTTAGTTTTTAGTGGCAGTGACGTTTCTTTGCTGCCTTAAAACCATTTTGTCTTTTTCACTATGTTAAATGGCTATATGAGAAAAGCTTCTGAGTAGATTCTTGGCTACAAGAACTATAGAATTCTATGAAAACTACATAGTGAAATAGTGAGAACATGTATATTTTTCTAAGTCTTATAAAAATATTTAGAAAAATGTCACGTTCATGGAGTGCACAAATATAATAGGTCTTGAATTCATAACACCTGTATTGCAGTCACAAAGTTTATGTTCTAATTGTAATTCCAATATATGCTATGTGTTAGACTTGAGTAGTTCTAGTAGCGACAAGCATTTTTATTCTTCTTAAACTAATGTCCTTTTGATGCTAAGTATGTGGCTTGGTTTCATTATGTTAATGTTGTGTTTACTCAGTTTCAAAGTGTAGTTTTGTTAGCAATTTGAAGAATATATGTTATAGAAAATCCCAATGAAAAATGTTATGCGAATTAGTCAACATATGCTATACATTATATTAAATATTCATGTAGACTATGTTCTTCATCGATTGTGCTTATAGGGCATGTGCTTTAAGTAATATAAGTTGTTACTGAACCAGTTTTCTGCTTGGTATATATTCACTATGTTGTTATTGCTTATAGTTCCCTATTTTAACTGAATAATGTTACTAAAATCATTTTGTATCGAAAGCGTTGTTGTTGTTTGCAATCCATTATGTTGGTTAAATTATGTAGCCCATTATAGTCTTTGTAGTGTATGTGCTTTGGATAAGATGGGTTCTCATACAGTGGCAGGGGACATAAAGTGAATGCTCCTGTAGTATTTTTTAAATGACTATGGTGACTCAAATTTTCTTTTTCGACAAAGTTTGTAAGGCTTGCTTTTAGTTTAGATTGTAATGCTTCATATTTTGACATTTGGTATTTAAACTCTAATATGAATTAGCGTAACATTTTAATTGTTTATTATCTATTTGATTCAGCGACATTCATTAAAACTATTATGATATGAACATATGGACTCCCTATATATGTGGATAGTAAATAGAATTTATCATTTTGTTTTATCAATGTTGATGAATATGTTATGTCATTTGAACATGCAATTAAATATAGAATATTGATATGTGAATGTCAATTGAGGTGTACTTTGAGATAGAACAAGTACAATGATATATTTCAAAGGTACTTACATGATTATATTAAATGTTGTTTTAGTGACATGGATTAACACTTGAAAGAGTTGAGTATGTTTATACATGAGTTTTATGTGAGTGGTGAACCAACCCACATGTTGATTGGATACGAGATAGCTAGATTCTTATAGTGCGAAGGGGCATGAGATGTCTTGGACACCATGAGGATAATGACGTTATATCAATTTTCATGTTGTTTATTTTTTAATATCAATATCTCTATGACTTGTGGGTGAGTGTGAGTTTTGATAGGAACTATGACTTTCCCAAAGCGGTTCTTCAATGACGAGACCCCTTAGAACAGTGATGGAAGAGTAGAGTTGATCTAGGGTGTTGACCCGAGTACTATTAAGGGGAAGTGGAAGTATTTGTCACCGTGTATCCCCGAAACCTGGAGTTGTGGGAGGGTTATGCTGAAAATGTTCCCTAGATGTGTGATGACGACTACTGGGTGATGTAGGGTGTTGACCCTAGTACTATTAGGAGGGTGGAGGAATTTCCCATCGTTTATCCCCTAAAACCTCAAGTCATGGGAGGGTTGTGCTAAGCAAGCTCCCTTAGACGTGTGATTACGACTAGTGGGTGCCTACTGGAGAATATTGGTTGATTTGTAGGACTCGACACTTTCACTTACGAGTTATGTATGTGGTTAGGTCGGTGTAGTGGATGCCACAGTCCAACAGAGGACGGGATGGTGAGGTCAGGAGATGGAAGTAGTGGTGATTAGGCGGTTTGAGTATTGACGAAGATGGATGGGACCAATGATGGATTGGATGGTGTTCTTCATTGATAAAAATCATTATGATTTTATGCTTGATTCTTTATTATGCTTATGTAATTTAGTTTTATTACTTTTGTATGAATGAGAAATGACGCATTGATTATGTTGATATTTTGTATGTTGTTTGCAAGAGTATAATAATGATGCATTAAGGAATTAAAAGTTATTATTAGTACCCATGCTTAAGATGTGTACGTTGGCCACATATACGACCATTCGTGAGTACATTACTATGATTGGTTAATTGATGGATAAATTAGCATGGTTATATTAATTTTTAGTAATGTGGTTGATGAATTATTGTAGTATCACTTAAGTATTGAAAGTATAAATAAGTGTTGAAATATGTGTGTGTGTGTGTGTGTGTGAGCGAGAGAGAGAGAGAGTTTGTTGACTTGTTCATTATAGTTTAAATTTAAATAAACTAGTTGGATTATTGAATGATATACATAATTATATACATATAATATGACATATATCATAATATAATAGTATATGGAAATATCTTATTTGACTTATGTATGAGAGCATAATGTAAATAAATGGATAGATAGGGTTGCATAGATTTTAGAAAGGAGTTTTCAACTTGCATTTAAGATAGTAGCATGAAAAATGAAACTTTGCAACCACGTTTATTAATATTTTATTTATTTAAATCGAATTGTTATTTCTTTTGAGAAAATAAACTTATTGAGTGTGAATAATATTATATTGGAATTTATTGATGGATAAGGAGGAGGATGAGGACTTTTGGGTTATAAATATAAGACTTGAGCTTGGAAGAGAGGAGGGTTCTTTTCTTGAAAAATATGGGTTCTTTTCTTGAAAAATATGTGTGTGAGAGTTTTGGAAGGGATTAGGGATTTTGGGATATTTTGGGGATGAGAAGTTTGGAAAAGTTTGAAGAGTTTGAGAACTATAGTAAGAATGGATACATAACTTACTAGTGCATCATTGTTATGTTCTTTGGGGGTCTTGGGAATAGAGGTCCAAGAGGCCAGGTGGATGGCTCTTGGAGCTAGGGAGTCAGCTAGACCCCTAGTTGGCTGGGAGGTAAAAATGGGGTTCCACTTTGGCAATGAAGATGGGAGAAACTTAAGGAGAAGGTGGAATCTTACTTCTGTTTGGATTTCTTCGCCATTTTATATTGAGGTATTTCTCTTAATGTTATTCTATATTGCTTATAAATTTGTTGTAAGTTTTGTTATATGTTATTCTATAATTTGTTATATGATGTTCTAAAATGTTTACATGATGTTAATATTGTTGTATTTACATTATCTCATGATATTTCATGTCAATGAACCACTAATGGAATATAATTATTTGGTAAATAATTAAACACCCTTGATGGGTGTTACATAAATTGACAATGTTGTTATTGCTTACAGTTAACTACTTTGACTGTGTAATGTTACTAAAATGGTCTTGATATATGGTGTCACTATTGATTGTAGTGCTCATTATTGTATTTGTTGTAATTTTGAATTTAATTTAGTAGAATGCATTTTCCATGTGCTTATGTTAGCTGAAGACATAAAGAGAATGCTCTATAGTATTTTATTGGTCTATTATGTTGACTCAGATTTCCTCATTTTCCAAAGTTTGTAATCGTGGTTTCTATTTTATTTTGACAATGTTGTCATTGTTACAGTTGATTATTTTGATTGATCAATCTTACTAAAATCATCTTGATCGATGGTGTGATCATTGTTTGCAAGTGCAACATCTTGACCAAATGATGTTGAATAACTAATTGGTGTTAAGGTATAGTAGCGGTTCTTTGGTGTTGGTATTAGGCATATGTCTATCGTTAAATTAGGCCACAATAATGAGAAATATCTTCAGTAAGGAAGAACATAGTCCTATTATAGCATCCTAATTATCCTATTAGATTTTGGTATATATTGATTTCTTAGATAGATTCTGCCTATTTCATTTGCCATTATTATTTGGCAATTTATTCCATTTGTATAGTGGCTTTTATGAACAGTTATCAAAGTGATGATTGTAATACATAGAATGGAAATTTCTATTGTTGGATGGCTGGTTTTTTATTTGCACCCCCCCCCCCCCCCCACACCCACACCCCCACCCCGAAATATATGATTTATAGGCATGTGGACTAAGACTTTTAGATGTTGTTGTCTGCTTATTCGACATTTATCCAAAGGTGTACAACATATGCTTTAGTTAGGATAGACTTTATTTAAAACATTGTTGTTGTTTTATATAAGCAATGTCAGCATTGTTTGCATTTTACAATTTTGACCAAAAAAATTTACTGTGATGGTTTTACGTCAATAATTTCATTATTGGTTCCAGACTACTATTTTGACTAGATGAAGTTGAATATATAATCTGTATTGGAGTGTTATTGTGATTCTTTAGGGCCAATGTTAGATGTGAATCTATTGTTATAGATCTTAGTAACTTATGTCTATATTGCAAGCATATGAAATCATATCTTAGTTCAATATTGTTAGTGAATTATTCAATGAAAAAATGAAGTGTTGCTTTACTGAATACAGGTTTTCCTAACTCAAGATCGTCTAAGCCAAATCATTGATTGATGACTTGGGGTGGAAAATAAGAGTTCATTTTGTTTTCTTCTTTTTTCAGAATTTTATGTCTATGGTAGTTTCTTTAAGAACATAATATCAATAAACACCAATCTAAAGATTATGTTTCCTGCTCCCCAAAATACCTTGAGAGGAAGCAGATGACTAATAAAATGATCTCGTCTATTAGGAAAAACTTTATAGCTCTTTTCCCATGAATATATTGGTGTATATCATTGCCTATTGATTGAAATAGCATTTTGTTCCAAGGGTGCTGAAATAATGGTCCTTGTTGCAATTGTTTAAAATATCCCTAGAAAAAAATGATAGTTGAAATAAAGCAGAGGAAGATGGTGCAGCATTGCTGCTAAAAGCTATATTCGATTGTTCCAACATGTATTGTTTCTTTATTACAAGAATAGGTTTCACAAAATCAAGGTTTGTTCTTAAAGAATTTGGAAAAGAACTCTAATATCCCAAAAAAAACTTGGACTTCAATATAGATACATGTCATTTATACCCAAGTCCCAAATGCCTCTTATTTTTTGTTCCTAAATTGATTGTTTATTATATAACATGGTTCATGGTCCATTGATTTCTATCCAGCTTTAATGATTGGTGGTTACTTCTTCCAATGAGAATTTAACAAGAGCATTTATGTTCTAAAAATATATATATCTATTCCTATTATGCTTCGACTTAAAAGCATTCATGCTTTTGTCCTATGGCATTTGATATATTTTATTACACGTGCTTCTTTACTTTCCTATGCTTGAATAGAATCCAATAAAAACAAACAAATTTCTATTGAGTGGAGAAAAAAAACCGTTATTTCTTTTTGTCAGTGCTCTTTAACAATGAACTATAAAAAAAAAGCCTTATTATACTTGTCAAATTCCTATTTAGGTTGTTAACGCTTGCTTGCTAATCAATACAACCTTTGCAAATAAATTTGGCTTTTTTGCTCTACTCTCATTAGATTCATGTAAAGTGGACTTATTAGCTAACGTTCTATGTAGTTAAAATACTTTAGTTCTCTCTCCCTCACATCCTCTTTTGTATTTGCATTTTTTTTATTGTTGGTTTTGGAAAACTAGTTAATGCCTATCGCCATAGTTTTTTCGACACGAAATTACTGTGGTGATAGTTTTAACAATTGTGTTCTAGTCTTTGTAAGTCTTACTTGCTGCACTATAGTTAGTATCTTTCTCCTACAAAAATGTTCTTTGCATTTGCAAATTCTTCTTCACAAACACCTGGGCACCATGTATACCTAATCGATCTGAAATCACAATGAACTAGACAACATGTCTAAGTCTAATAATGACAATGAACCATTAAGCACTACAAAAATGTTCCTTGCATTTGCCAATTCTTCTTCACAAATGCCTAGGCACCATGTATAACTAATCGATCTGAAATCACAATGAACTAGACAACATGTCTAAGTCTAATAATGACAATGAACCATTAAGCACTACTAGGTACCAAGGATTTGGAAAAAGCTAGTTTTATTAGCAATTTTGGTTATGTTTTAATGTGTCATTTTTCTCTTTCATATAAAGAAAAAAATCATCTTTTGCATTTTCCAATCATTTTGCTCTGTGCATTTCTAGATTGCAAATTAGAGGTTGTTATCAAGGGCATCCTAGGAAAAAGAAAAGGAAAAAATATTGCTAGTTATTTCCATTGTACCCAATGCCATTTGTTTACTCAAATATAGTGCTCTGTTGTTTTGGCCATAATACTAATGAACTATTTTACAGTTTTTCTTGTCCCGCTTTGAAATTGTTTTTTCTTAGGCTGTAGAACTATCTTACAATTTCAATTATTCAATAGTCTAAATTTTGATGAATTGAACCAGCATTGAGTCGATTGTACCATAGTATCCATAGACACGAGGAGCCATATTTTCATCCAAGCATTTCTTCTAAACACATCAAGTTGTTTTCGACTATATGGTCCAAATGTAGAAGAAATTGATTGCACTTTAGCCTCATTACAATTGTTTCGTTTGCAAAATGTTTACTATGTGCCAAGAAAGTGTTTGTTTGATGCCTTTGCTACACTATTACATTTACGTTATACATCACTATAAGTAAGGGAATGGATCATTGTTACACCGAAATCTCGTCATTTTGAGCCATGTGTTAACCCTATGCCTAATACCTAAAGTTCTCTCTGCTAAAATCGGTTGATTTGAGGTTGTTCCTACCCTTTTTACCCTTTCTAGATAGGTTGGCACTCTTTCTCCTAAGGAAAGGTGTGTTGGCTATCTTTCCCTTCAAGCTACGTGTGCCAGTGACACTCTTTCCCTTCATGAAAGGTGCACCGACACTCTGTCTCCTACTGCAAAGCGCGTCGATGGTGTTTTGAGGGAAAAAGAGAATTTTTGAGGCTCTTCTCGAAGGTAGATGAGGTGGAGGACTATCCCTATCATCTAGGTGAGGTGGCATTCGGTTCCCTAACATATGGGGAAGATCCCTTAGACCCCTCCTCCTAATCCTCAACCTACTCTATCCCTTTAGCCTTATAAATTGAACCCTCTCTCCATTGTGAAGAGAGGAAGGACTATGGTACTCTTATGCTGGTGGAATTTCTAGGTGATCCCTATCATCCTTTGGGAGGCTTACAAGCTTACTTTGGATGCTTGGCTTGGATTGTTGGATGGAAGGTTGCAACGTTAAGGCTAGGTTGTGACATTCCTTTTTTATGTAATTCTATGTATCTCCTTAATTACATTAATACAAATCTCTTTCCATAAATGTTATTGTGATGATAATGTTTAGAGCTTTCTTCCTTAACTGTTAGCTTAGATGAATTCATGTTTGAATACATGTGTACTGTTTTCTTGTTTCCACTTGCTCTACAGGGTTTTGCAGCTCAAGATCTGAAGGCTCTAGAGCTTGGATCAACAAAGAGAGAAGATGTTTTGCATACTTTATGTAAGTGATCTATCTATTAATTTGCATTTCCATTTGATCTAGGAAAGTAGATTGTATTATGTACTTGATTTCTTCTAGATCCACTTGGACTAGGGAGATCTGGCTTGAGTCTGCTTGAGTATATTTATCCAATAACAATCATGAATCATTTATGTGCTTCATTGGATTGCAAATGCATTGCAGCACTTCATTCGAGCGAACAGAAGTGGGTATTGATTTCTTGTCAATCCTGCATAATGTGACAAATGTTACTACTTACGTGGGTCGAATGTCGTTTTCTGCTTCATAGCTTGTTGAGGTATAATAGACAAGTGTGGAGACTTGTTGAGTGAGGCTTATGGAAGCAATCCACAAGTGCACATGATGAAGTTCACAAAAGAGGAGAAGGAAACAGAAACAATGACTATTGAAGGTCATTGCAGGGGTTCAGAGAAAATCCACAGCATAAAAGAGAAGAAAAGAATTCAAGAAGATGACAAAGAGTTGCTAGAGTTAGAAAAAGATATTTTGTGCTTTGAGAAGAAGATGCAGGCCGCTAAAGAAAAGAACCGGAGGTATGGTTGGGTCATGAAAAAGAAGGTAAGATGGAATTCACTACAGGTGAAACTACATAAAAAAATGTTTCCAAATTGAAGAAAGAACTCAGAGAAGTTGATTTGAGATGGAGGTTTCATATTGTGAACCTGAATAGGGTCCTTTGCTTGGAGAGGATAATGAAGCAAAAAGGAGAGACTAATTGAGAGTCTCATGAATTCTATAAAGAGTATAGATAAAATTATGGAAGAGATGACTTTGAGACTGTATGAGACCAAAAGGTCTTATGTTTTTGAGACTGATGATTTTTTTTGTTTACAGGTTTTGTTGCAAATGATGGACCGGATTTTGAAACTATCTTAAAATTTGATGAAGAAAGTATCTCAAATGAGGAAAAATCTGAAATATTGCAACAAAAGGAACTCATTGATGAGTTGCTTGATGGAGGAACACATTCAATTGAAGATGATCTGGAGATGAAGGCAGAAAAATAAATGTGCAAAGACATTTCTATAGGGAAGAATCAGAATGGCATTCTGATGGGAAAAAAATTTGAATAGTCACCTTGGACTGTCATGAAGTCTGAAGAAGAAGAAGAAGATGTTCTTTCCAAAAGCATGATAGCAGAACATGATTATGTTGAAATAGAATATGAAAGGATACCATATGAGGAGTGTATACAGCCTGTGTATCAGACCATTGGAGAAATAGGTGATGGTGACAGATTGATGTTGTGTTGAAACCAACACAACAGGAGGATGCCAGAGGAAATATCAATAGGGACTTCAGAGTCTAATATTTTTGAAATTGATTATTAGTGTATGATTGCAGGTATTGAAGAATACTTAAAAGATGTGTCTATGCAAGTTGTGAAGCATGGGATGAATGCTTTGGGGAAGAAATGCAAAAGAAAAATTGGACCATTGACAGAAGAATATGTTCATTGTTGTGAAGAAGAACATAAATTCATCTTAGAAAAAGATTGTGCAGAAAAGGGACTAGCTAAAAGTCTCATGAAATTTTGGGAGAGTTCAACTCAGCAAGAGAATATGCTGATAAGAAAGTCAATGGGAGATAAAAATTTTAATGTTTTTGAAATTAATGAATTGTATGTATCTGCAGGAATAACATGTAATGAACCTTGTGAGGTTGTCCCGGAGGTAAAAGAAGAAGAAGGAGAGTATCCATGTACTCTTGACATGGACCAAATCCAGAAGTTTGTGTTGGAATTGAAGAACGAGATGACATGGTCTCGTAGAGATAAACCAGAGAGAACACTTGCATATTTGGATAGTGGTGTTACTGACAGACTGGGGAAGAAATTTTTCATGACACAGGAAGAGACCATATTGTCTCAAAGGGGTGATCAGCACCTAAAGGAATTTTTTGTTGAAGAGTTGGATACTGAAGATAAAGGAAAATTTTCTAACTTCAAAAATTATGATGAAGAGTTAGAAATGTTAGAAGGCTAGTTGATCAATCCAAGGGTTGATAAACATGATTGCTTAAAGTTTGATGACAGCATTGGAAAAAAGCAGACAACATGTAAAAGCATTGAATTAATTATAATTTATTGGATAGCAGCAGAGAGTCAAGGGGACAACAGTAGTTTTAAGAGACAGAGGATAGATTGAATATGGAGATTGAGAAATTAAGGTTGATTATGGTAAATATGTCTCAGAGAAGACATAAGGAAAGAACGAATATTTACATCAACAGAGAAAATAGACAAAACAGTGACAGAAGGAAAGTGACAGAAGAATATTGCAAAAGCAGGGCTAGTGGAGCATTGCAACATAAAATTTGGAAACCAGGAGAACTGAAGATGACAAAGACAGAACAACATGATGAGATGGATGATCAGTTACAGAACAAAGTTTGGATCCAAGCATACTGAAGATAGAAGGTTATGACCAGGAGGTCATTTCTTCCTGGGGAGTCTGATGCAGGACCATCCTGCTCTCCATCCAAATTCAAGCTTAAAGTATGATTAGGCCTAGAAGGTGTCTTAAATTCTGAATTGATGGTCTTTGAACTATCACTTTGTAAATAAATGTAAAATATGTGATTCTAGCTGATGGTGAGTCATTTATATGAGTCACTGGGTTAATGATGTGTCATTAGATGAGTCATGTAAGTAAGCCATGTCAAATGGAGCGAGTCATTGAGATAGGATTGAAATTTACTTAAAATAGATAACAGTTGATGAATTTTAGGACATTGTTGAGTGTTTATTGGATCTAAACCAGAATTGGGTTCAGAGTTCTGTTTGTATATGTGTGTGTGTGAGTGTGTGTGTGTGTGTGTGTGTAAGCCTATGAGGCATAGAGAGGGTAGACAGATAGACAAGGGACAACGATAGAGGACAGAACCATACTTAGAGAGGTCAATAAGGCCTGTAGGAAACAGAGGAAGGGTCGACTAAATATGTATCAGGCCTAAGAAGATCAGAACACATGTTCTGAGATTAGTTTGTATGTACAGTTTCATTATATGAATGAAAAATCCTATTTTGGCATAATTTTGTGTGTGTAAATTGCATTTTTCCTGAATGTGTGAAATTATGAGTTAAATAATTGTTTAATTCTATAAAATATTGATAAGTCTGTGTATGAGTTAAATGATTGTTTAATTCTATAAAAGATTGACAATTCTGTGTATGAGTTCGGGATTTCTAAAAGTGGGAGAAACGGAGATCGATTGATCGATTCTCTGGTCAATCTAAGGAGAATTAGGAAAACAATCCTTGAGGATTTCATTAATGAAATGTGCGTGCAGAGTTAACCTTGTTGCAGGTTACGGAATGAAATCGATCATGCAAGAATCGAGGAGAACTGAGATCTAAACCTGTGTAGGTTTGGCTAGACGAGATCAAGCGTAAGAAGATTCGGTAACTGAGAGAAGTTCTATAGAAGAATATTGGAAGGAAGAACATTCCACAAAGGAATTCAGATCGATGATGGATATTGGATCCGCATAGATCTAACAGTCAGAGATTAGATCCACAAAGGAAAAAAAATCAAAGGTCCAGATTCGCCCTGCAGAAGATCAACGGTTTGGATAGAAGTTGTGGGAGAAGATTTGAAGGAGTCATAATTCGAAAAAATAAAAGGTGCATCTCGCATCCCGCATGCAAAAATACCGTTGCGAACACATAATTGCAGGAGGTCCATTTTAATTGGAAAAATGTATGCCCGCATCTCGCATACCGCAAATTGAGGAAAAGGAGTTAGGGAAAGGTATAGAGGAAGGACTTAATTGAACAACTAAGTTTAGAGGTTCTGCTAAATTTAGAACCTAACTATTCCTGGGGAAGCTGATTCGAATTGGTGTACTGGTTCAATATGGTGATTTGAATACAGTACTCTAGTTTGGGTTGGAATCATTCCAAAGGCACAGTCGATGCCAAAGGAATAGTCGATTCCAAAGGCATGGTCAATGTCGCAAGACTAGTTGTTACAAACAAAAGAGTTATGACAAGCGAGCATATGTTTTTTACTAAGGGGGGGCATGCTAGAGGTAGCAGTGGATTGAGTGATCATCAGGATTTTTTGGATGTCTGGTGAGTTTTCAAAAGTAATCTGATAGAATGGCATAGGTGGTCAATTTGCAGAGGGAATAGCCAACAATTCAATAATGTCAACTCTAGGTGTAGAAAGAGTTGGAATATTAGCATAAGTAGTCACTTCTCAAACCCAGCACATTCTTTTGGCTGCCATTGTCAACAACGAAATGTAGTGGGATTCCCTTCACCCACATCTACGAGTGGAAGAGGTGCTCCTCTGCCTCTGACTCTTTAGGCTCCTCTAGTTGAATCTATGCGATAGCAATAGTGCCAGTGGGGTGTGCATCAATAATCTGCTTCCCATTGTCTGCGACTGTGGCATTGGGTTCGGAATCAAAATCGGGATCTGATTCTGAAGATTTTATCTCGACCACCAATGACTACTTTGAGTGACATTCATCAGTGGTGTGCCAAGGGCTCTTATGAAATATGCACCTCTTCCCGATGTCCTTCTTTTTCTTTACATTCCCCTTCTTTTCTTGTGGCGGGGACTATTTGTCTTTTCCTTGTCCTATGTTTTGTAGGCCAAGGTTTCCCTTGCCTTGCTTCTGCGGTGGGTTCGCAGGTCCAGAGTCTTGCTTGTCCTTTTGTCGAAATTTCTCCTTGATTTTGACAGCGTACCAATAGGCAGATCCAAGTGAAGAGATGTCGAGGAATTTCGTCTCAATTTGGATGTACAAATATAGACCACTGTGATATTTTAGAATCAGGTGCCGCTCATAGTCCTTAATACCCAGCTTTGTGCGCAAGGTATGAAATTTTTTGGTGTACTCCGACACCATATGGTCCCTTTCTTGATGCAAAATGGTCCATTTGGTGTATCGACCATCATAGTTTCCCATAGGGTAATATTGTTCCTTGACGACATCTATAAAAGAGGCCCAAGTGGGATTTGTCTCAAGCATTCCAGACTCGTCCGGTGATATTTGCTCCCAATAAGTACGCCACCAATTTTGGACATGGGGTATTGCCTTAAGGAGCGCAAAGGTGATCTTTTCCCTGTCGAAAAAATTATGGACAGAGAAATACCCTTCTAGAACACTCAACCAATTATCTAGGGCATCAGCATCGATTCTTCCTTCAAAAAAATGAATATCAAAGTTAACTTGTACCTTGAATGGGGTTTCATCTCTGAAATGCTTGCTCGTTGAAGGTGAATTCGCCATTGTCGACATTCATAGAAGGATTTGGGTGAAACTATCCATCATCTCATTCCTCTGTTACACGAGGGCTTCCTTAAGCAGCGACTTGGTAGGATCTCCTGCTCCATCGTCTCTCTTTTCTTCCGCCATGGGAGGTCATTTGGGATGGTGAGAGTGATCAAGTGAAACTAGTTCACGACCAAACTCTCTATACTCGGACTTCATCGAGGTCATGTGCCGAGAAACAATCAAAGAGTAGATTGCTCTGATATCACTAATCCGGATTTATGTGGGAATGAAATGAAATAACAAAGATAGCATCATAAATACAGACATTTTTCAAAGATAACAAAGATACAGTAAACACATATACTATTAAATGGTGAAAATAGAACATACTGTAATGCAATAGCTAGAATGGTGGTAGCTATCTCTAAAAAGAGATGTAACTACTACACTCATTCGTGCAAATATGAATACAAACTGAGGCCAAAGGGGCCTATTTATAATAAGGACAAGGGATAGAACCCCAAAAGTCCAAAAAATAACCCTAGAATATGAACCATCATAAAGTTTGCAGCCCCAAGGTGGTAAGTTGAACAGTCAACTTCCCAGGGTCATAATTTTTGCATTCGATCTCCGATTTGGGCACTAGATAGCTCGTTGGAAAGATCTAACTGATATTTACAACTTTTGACTATGGCCAAATGGATGCCAAGGGAAACTAGTTGGCCACCCAAATTGCCAAAAAACGTCGTTTAGGGCCTCAAAACAGCCTTGCAAGTTTGGGACCTGAAAAACCTTAGAAAAATAACTAGGAAACTACCACAATGGACAATTGTTTTGAGCCAATGGAATAGGTGGGTGGCCACCAAACTCCATATGGATCAATGGGTGGCCCAAAAACTTCTAAGTATAATCTAACTTCGTAAACTTTCTCATTGTCAGTCAAGTTCTCTTTGATATATTCAAGTTCTTCTTAAGCAATTTTAGGAATTGGGTGCATGGTATGTGACTATGCATTGATGCCAGAAAATATGTCCTATATAGATGGATAGAAGTTGAGCTCGACTACGGCATTGACATCTCTTTGCATGTACCTCACCTTAGTGAAGTTGAGGTCCAACTAGAAGTGCATGGTTAGGACCGGACTTCGACAAATCTGCTAGAGAACTGTCCATCTTGAACATGCAGTTTTCAGGACTTCAAACTAGCTTTTAAGCCATATTTTGGTGACAGCGGGGCCCTTGGGGCATCCTTGAGTCTAGAAGGATCAAAAATTGTACATGGATGCAGAGAATTTTGCAGTAAAGGAGAGATCGATGATAAGTGTGAACCTCTATGTTGTTATCCAAATAAGAAGGGATGGGTAGCAGATCGTTGCGCCAGCTTCTTGGCACTTTTCACAAGTCGATCGAACTATGCCAGCTAAGTATGCATCCTAGTTAAATATGTTTCCTTGGGTGGAAATGAATTTTACTGCTTCCATCATTTCAAGACTTATGTTTGATGGTCAACCTTTGTTGGTTAGCAAAATAGAAATCATGATAGTTTCATGCTTGTAAGCGTTATAATGGATCTTGTTAATGACTAGTCCTTTGTAATTCTTCCCTTGCATTGATCCAATGAATTCTTCGACTAGTGAGGGATTGTATTTCATTGGTATGGTAGGTCATTTACTTGGTAAACATGTCATAGTGGAAATTAACTAGACGTTGATATCTAAGGGTTGGTCCAACCATTATTTCCCATTACGGTGTCTTCTTACAATGTATTGAGCGATCAAATATTTTAAACCATCAAAGTTGTCGAGCAGGGAGGCATTCAAATAGCGGTGGATATTTAAGGCCACAAAATTTTCTGCAGATTCAGACCATTTATCATTCTAAATGCCCCATTCTCTAAGTTCTTTGTAATATCTTCACCAATGAGATCTTTCGGCTCTCGCGGGTTTTTTAGAACTATATTCATTGGTCTTGTAGTGGAAGTGCTTCTCTTAGGTGTCATGGTATTGTCAGGTATATGATCAAGGTTACTAGAACTGGATGGAGTGGTACCTAAATGAACTTGCTCAATCTGTCTACAAAAGTGATCCCAGTCTTGTTCCAAGTGCATCTTTATAGGTCGAGATCTCAACGGTCGATTTCAAGTTGTAGGTAAAGGCATTAACTGCGTATCTGACGGGTGATGTATGCTTCTCATGCGCAAAATATCTTTTCATTCAATATTTTTTGGTCGGTCTTCATGGATTCAACGATGTGGTTGATCATGGATTTGTGCTATGGGTGATGTTTTCTTCAACATTCGACTCGTTTGATGCTTCATACACTAGTCAGTTATAGGCTAACTATTCTCTCCTTCCCGTCGGTGATATCTAGATGGGGTTTGGTGGTTCATACTTCACTTTTTCTCATTCTCTTATTTTCAGTCTATAGTCATTGCATTCACATTTCTTGCCATCAACCATTTCTAAGAAACCTTTCTATATTTAGATAAGTCGTTATTTAACTATTTTGTTCGTTTCCCCATACTTTTCTTTTCTTTTCTTTTCAAAATTACATTTAATTGAAAAATAAACAATTGGGTGCCAACATGGGGATGTGACATTCAACCAAATAGTGATATGACTATCGGTTTGCATCACACCCGTTCTGTACTTTATATCTCTTTAGCCTGGAGTCGTTGACAAGTTTTGATAATATTCATCCATGTAGACTCATTAATCAAACCAACCCATTACTATTCATCTCTTCAATGATATACAATCCCCTACCTTTTAGGCTTCCCTTTTATATGGCTATTATATAACGGTGCAAGGTCACCGACTGCAAAATCCTTCCTTCGTAAATGTTTACCATGCCATGCTTTATGTTGTTATTTATGGACTTCTCGATGATGTATTTCCAATCATCGATGCTCATCAAGTTTGTGAAGTTCAAAATTATGATCTTATTTTTCTCTAGTAATATGCAAGTGAAGCACATCCATTATAACGGATGCTTGATGTTTGAAATGTAGGGGCATGAATGATTCTTTCCTATAGACTAATTTCAAAGGTGTATGTCACATCAATATTTTGTATGTAATATGATAGGCCCATGTAATAGCGAAAATTTTGTCGTCCCAGTCGTCTTTCTTAATACTACAAATTTTGGTTAGTCCCTTAGTCATTTTTTTGTTGAATGCTTCAATCGCTCCATTTGAATTCAGGTGATTGGATATCCTCTTATGATGGTCTATCATAAGTTCATTGACTAGCACTTTTATAGTTTTATTGATGAAGTTTGTGCCTTGGTTTCTTATTAACATTAGGGGGCAGCCAAATCTTGTGATGATGTTTTCATAAATTAACTTAGTTGCTACTTCACTTCAGTAGGTTTGAACTAGTTCAACCTCGGCTCATTTAATGAAATATTCAACCATTGTAATGATATAGCATGCTCTCATCCGTCGACCCTAGACAGGGAACAGACCAACAAAGTCGATAGCCCAAATTTCAAATGTGAGAGTCGGGTTTACATATAGCAAAGTCATTTGATTCCTAGGTAGCGGTGGCCCATCCTTTGAAATATATCACAATTATCTACCTTTGTTCAACATTCTTTGTGAATCGTCAGACATCATAATCCTGATTGCAATTTCTTTCTTTCGATCATGTCAACCTGGAATGTCCTCTTATGGATACGTTATGTTCTTTATCGATGATATCGTGTCTCTCATGCTCTAGTACACACTTCCGAAGTATCTCATTCAGTCCCAACTTGTATAAGAATCCATTTATTAAGTATAGAGTGTAGCATTCATTGTTAATACCTTCTTTTTCTTTTCTAGCGTTCCTTCTAGTGCTTGACCCTCATGTAGAAATTGTGTGATGTCCTCTTGTTCTGTCGGTACTGCTTTGACTCGAAATAGGTTAGTGTCAGGTAATTCATGTCAATATTGTTAGGTTCTTCTACTATTTTGATTCTGGACAAATGATCGGGATCGACATTTGTATTCCCTGGTCAAACAATTATTTCAAATTCAAACTCCTGAAACAAAAGGAGCCATTGACATATCTAACAACGGTGGAGAGGTTTGTTCACTAGATATTTCATAGCTTGATGATCAGTGTAGAAGATGAATGGGTTAGCCAATAGATAGTTCCTATACTTTTATAGTGCTAAGATCATGTTGAGAGACTCTCGTTCTATGGTCGAATAGTTTCTTTCATATTTGTTAAGTTTTTCCTTGTAATGTGCATTTGGAAAATGCATTTTGTCATCTCCAGGATGAGTGAGAATCGCACCAACTACTACTCCAAAAGCGTCAATATGGACTTGAAATTTGATCAACCAGTTTGGAAATCAGAGAATAGGAGATTCTACTTGGTTTCTCTTGAGCATATCAAAGGATGCCTCACATTCATTCAACCATTGGAATTCTTAGTTTTATTTTAACAAATATTCCAAGGGGTACCTAGTATCAAAGTAGTGTCTAATGAGTTTCCAATAAAATCCTTTGTGTCCAAAAAATATTCGTACTTGTTTTGGATTGATTCAAGCCTTCAAGTCGAGAATAAATTTCATCTTTTCAAACTTGACTTTGATCCCGTCTTTGCAGACAACATGGTATAGAAGGGTTCCAATTGGTGTTGCAAATATACCCTTTTTTATATTCAATGAGAGTTGTATCTGTATGCATCATGTTCAGGTACACAGGGTACTCCCAAAAGACCGAACACCTAGAGCAACCACTTCACACGAAAAGATCACATATCAATACACGGATGTTTGTCACATGGTTAAAACCCTCGGGAGGGAAACAATCCACGGCCCCAGCCAAATAGCTACTTGGAGCTATTTATTATGCAAAAGAAAGAAACTTACATGAGCTTCTCATAATTGATCAACTAGCCAAGGACCCTCCATGCTCTTTAAATAGAGATCATGGACCAATCGGGTGTTAAGCCACGGATCAATGGTAGGTATGATCTAAGAGAATTTGAACCGTCATATCACTTTATTTCTAGAGCATATCGTGACCGTCGGATGAGAATATTTACAAATGCATACTAAAGAAACACACTTTACCTAATGGATATATTACACAAATTGATCTTAACTAACTCCTAAGTGTCTAAATATCCTAACACCCTTCCTTAAGAACAACTTGGGATAGGATTGAAGGATTTACAAAAGTGACACTATTAGGAGAAGGAAGGAGGCATTAGAGCCTATCCCCACTTAAGGACACATTCCTGAACTCCTAACATAGATTGAAGTTTAGAAAACTTCACTTCTGTAAGAGACTTGGTGAAGATGTCTACAACTTGATCATCTGTAGGGCAATAGAGAATTTCAAGAACATGATCATGAACATTATTTCTGATGAAGTGCATGTATAGCTCAATGTGTTTTCTGCGTTGATGTAGAACTAGATCTTTGCCAAGCTTGATGGGACTTTGATTGTCGCACCAAAGTGGAGTAGGCTGCTACTGCTCGAATCCAAACTCTGAAAGGATCTGTTGAAGCCATAAAGCTTCTTGACTGGCATTAACTGCGGCTCGATATTCTGCTTCTGCTGAAGAAAGAGCAAGAGATTATTTCCATTCTTACTGTTAGGATTATTAATCCTCCCTTGTCCAAATTTGGTCATATGTCTAAATCGGGATTCATGTCTAAATCGGGAGTCCATCCAGTCTATTTATAGTCATTAGCACCATTGGTTAAACTTGACCTAATTGGGGCACATGTTTCAGTTACCAAAGTGTGGGGAACACTAATTAAGGCTCACTGCCACTTATTGCACTTGATTGCATAAGC
>LPNX011077097.1:81483-214356 GCA_001517045.1 Pseudotsuga menziesii | reverse complement strand
CATGTTAAATACTTCGCTCTTAAGTTTTAAGAAGTAAACCCAAGTGCATCTGGAGTAGTCATCAATGAAAGTTAAGAAATATTTGAAACCAGAAAAGGATGCAGATGGAAGAGGGCCACACAACTCACTATGCACAAGCTCCAAGGGAACTGAGGCATGCCAAAACGCACGTTTGTCAAAACTGTCCCGATGATGTTTTTTGAGTACACAATCGGAACAAACTCCATCCTTGCAAGATACCATCAAAAGACCAGTCACCATATTGTCTTTACATAATTGTTGCAATGAGCGATAATTTAACTGACCAAATCGCTCATGCCAAAGTTTGTTCAAGTTATCACTATGAGCAACAAAAACTGAAGGAAAAGGTGATGACCCAAAGTTGTTAAATTTGTACAACCTAGTAATATCATCAACAGTTCCAGTAGCAAGGACATTTTGAGGATTTTTAAAATCCTTGATTACCACTTGGTGAGGTGTAAACATCATAGTTTTACCTTCACCTGAATGAGTAATTTGATAGACTGGTAACAAATTGCAGAAAAGATTTGGAACACATAGTACATCACTCAAATGACCATTTTCTACTGGAACTGTTCCAGATCCTGCAACACTTAGAGATCTATCATCACCAACAAATATTTGTTTGCTATTACATCCATGCATAGTAGAAAAGATGGCTTGATCCTTAGCCATATGATAAGATGCTCCAAAATAAATGAGCCATTCAATTGAAGTAGAAGAAGAAGATGCAGTATAAGAGTAACCAGAAGCACAAAGTGCATGTCCATGAGAGGTAGATTCTGAAGATGAATCTAGGCTGATGTGGTGTGTAACACCCCGGTTTTGACCCCATTTGCATGATGTATATATAATGTAATTAATCGTGGTGAGGAGCTAAAGGCAAAAGCCCCACCATCGATTTGGTTGTGTATGTTTCGGCAATAGGGGTTGTTGCCGATGGTATATCATGCTATCAGTCACATTATGGTATGGCATCATGTAAACACACACATCAATTAAAAATAAACCACAACTAGCTACGGCAGTGCAACGTTGAATGAAAAGGGCATGATTCCAAAGGATAAGGGGTGGGGGATGTCAAACCTTGGTCTATGGGGGGAAACCCATGTGTTACCACTTTGTTTGTTTGCCATCTTTCCTTGTCTCATTCAACCTCTTTATTGTTTTTGTTGAAGTAGATGGGGCAGTTATGGTGGGAGTGGAGTGTGGCAGGCTGTCATCCCTTGCCCACGCACACACTCCACCAGCTAGTTCACCTCATGTTGGAAGCAACCTCCACGAGGCCATATTCTCCATTCTCCCCACTGCGCATTCCCTCCATAGTCTGTTCGTTCCTCACAGGGGTCTGTTCATTCATGCGCTTAGGCCATTGTCTGTTCGCCTCACGCAGAGAGACGTGTTGTTCATCCTCGCGCAGGCTGGGACTCTTGTTTTGTGCTCCTCACACACCAGTCACGAGTCTTCTCTGGTTTTGCATGCAACGAGCAGGTAGAACGGCCTCAAGGGCCCGATTTCTGCTGGTATGTTTCATAGCCGTGGTTTTAATCCACGATTCCTTCTTGCTGTTGGTTTCACCCGCATAATTGGGTTGTTGTTGTTCTTCCCACGATGTTTGGGTGCTATTGAGAGTCCAACGTCCTTCTTCCAATTCGGACGGTGTGTGTTTCCTTCTCCCGTTTTGGACTGTGTCCTTGCTTTTGCACATAGGTGGAGAGGTTGTCCTCCTTCCTTCTTCATTCCTGTATGTGCAGTTTTCTTCCACGACTGCGTTGATTAATTGTGTGTTATGGGAGGTTGGTTGTTGGGTTTGTTGTTTGATTGCCACAGTCGTTGGCTGAGTCTCCCATGGCTATGCTAGGAGTTTTGTTTCTTATTCACTGTGGGCTGTGGATGGTTGCCATCATTCATTGTGGGTTTGTGTTGCTGAAGTACCCTGGTTTGGGTTGTTGTTGAGTTGTTTTGGCCACGCTAGGGCCAAGAACAACTCTGAGTTGTCTTGTGGCTTGAGTCGTGTTCACCGTTGGGTTGGGATTGTCAACCGGTCGTCTTGTTTTCTTCACAGGGCTATGAAGGGATTGTGTTGCTGCGGTATGCAGTGGGTGGTCTTTGAACTGTTGTGAGTAGGATTAGAGGCTAGGTATGCTTGAGAAGGATGGTGTTGTGGCCATTACCTTAGCATTAGCCTTTCCTAGCTCTTTGATGACCTGGTAAATCCCAACTGTGTTGGTTGCTGCTTTGTAAACCTTGGCTATGTGTAAGCCTGCATTGACCCTTATTCCTTGAGGAATCATGACCAGCTCGGGGGTGGCAGTGTTGCTGAGAGATTGATGAGCAAGCTGGCCTATGGTTGGGTGGAACGTTGCAGTGACATAGCTGGTTGCAGGGTGAATTCTACATCAAAAGATAAGTACTGCTGCTATTCCATCTCTGCAATTATAATGACATCAAATGAATTATGATGAACATGTGAATGCTGGATTGTATATGTTTACTTCCGCTGTACGATTGAAGAATTATACATCCTTGTATGATGTTGAATAACTGTGTATTCTTGCATGATCTATGGATCTCAGTATGCATTTGCATTGAGGAGTTATGTATCTTTGGTTGAGGGATTATGCATCCTGTATGCATTATGATTAAGTTTTTAATCTCAGCATTTATCCTTGTTCATGTTCATGGGGTTGTTGCCCTTTTGTATTGTGGTGTTCGTCGCGTCCTCTTCACCAGTGTGAGGGTCAAGGACGTGACAGAGTGGTATCAGAGCTCATGTTGCAGCATGGGCCTGAAGGGACCACCAGGGTGTAGTGACAGAAGCAGAATTGCCTTCTGCCCAGCAAAGATCAGAATTGGATGACAGCAAAACTCCCAAAAAAAAAATTGCCTAAGTGTTGAACAGTCGGAAGAGCTAGTGAAAAGCTCCTCCGATATGTCAGAAGATGTAGTCGAAAGGCCATCCAACGAGGCACAACAGTGGAAAAAAAAATTTGAAAAGAATTTGTGTAAGTGTTTGGGCCATCAGAACACTTAGCGGAATTGACTTCCGATGTAGCAGAAGAGCTAGCGGGAAAGACTTTCAACGTAGTGAAAGAGTTAGACGAAAGCACGCCTGATGGGAACAGTTTGAAGGAAAAATTTCGAAAATTCTTCTAAGTGTTGGAACGGTTGAATAGTCAGAAGACTTAGCGGAATTGACTTCCGATGTAGCGGGAGAGTTAGCGGAGTTGACTTTCGACGTAGCGGAAGAGATTAGGCGACGGAGAGCGGTTGGAAGGAAAATCACCTAAGTGTTCGAAGTTCGTCGAAAGAATTTAGTTGATCGAACACCCACCATTGCGGATGGAGAAACAGTTAAAGTATAGAATCCATCGGCCATCGGAAGAAAATAGAGGTTTGATGTTCCGTCGTTGCGGAAGCCAAAAGCACTAGACTTCCGATGAGAAAAGACTTCCGATGCTGGTCAGAATTAGTTCATCGATCGAAAGTAGATAGTGTTTTATGTTCCCCATTGCAGCTACAGAAGGAACAATTTGGCCGATAGAAGGAAGGAAATGAGGCCGATCATCGGAAGATGTTAGCGGTTTGAGCAGCCAATACGTCGGCTCAGTTAGTGGTTTGGACTTTCGATGCCGTCAAAGAAAGACAAAATTTTGAAAATTCAACTAAGTATAGAAAAATTCGGAGAAAATTAGAGGATCAGTCTGCCTATACGCCGGAAGCCAAAGGAAGATCGGCCCGACACGTCGGAAAGATTTAGTTGATTGGACCGCCGATGAAGTCGGATGAAAGATGAAGATCGGACTGCCGAAGTGTCGGAAGCTTAGAGAATTAGCCGTCCGACAAGTTAGAGGATCCGATTTCCGATGAATAGCGGAGATGCTAGTTGTTTTGACAGCCGAGACATCGAATGGATAGTTGGAATGAGATCCGATTCTGCATAAGGAAATGTTGAGTTTTCCAAGTGGGATTTTCAGCAGATTTCGACTATTTTTCAGCAGGATTTTTCAGCTATTTCCAGTGGGATTTTCAGCTATTTTTTAGTGGGGTTTATAGGTGGCTGAAGTTGGCACCCAGTCCAAAATACAGTTGTGTGTAAAAATGCCGAGATTTGGTGAAAGTCTTCATTCTTAGAAGTGGTGTGGTTTTCACACCCGAGGTCGGAATGAAGCATGTGGATAGGCGTTGGAAAGCTTATCCAGTAAGGAACAAGGGTAAGTCACCAGAATTTGAGCATGGAATGGAAAAGTGCTAATGATGGCCGCTGCTATCAAATGGAAAAATCTAGGAATTTGCATGCCCAAAGGTAGCAAGGACTATGAAGTCAAATCAGCTGTTGTGTGGAAGAGAAATTCCATGCAAGGATGAAAGACTTGAAAAGGGAGGTTTCCTTAAACTCTAACTTGTTGATTATAACTACATTTCCTATGTTTTATGCATGAAATGCATGGGGTATGTTTTGTGTGCATAGGATATTGAGGATTATACATTTATAATGAACCACTAATGATAATCATTGCTTTGATGTTGGCATTAGTGGAAAAAACAATGATGGCATGGACCTAGCTGAATATGTTGTTGATGCTGATGAATGTGACTAGCAACCTTTGGAGGAAGGGATAAGGCAACGAGTCCATGACAAAAGTTGGTGAGCAAATTCTGTAATCTCCTGCAAGGACCAACCAAATTGGTCATGTCAAGGGTGTAAGTACGACCCATGTAGGTAAGAGTTTGCTTATGACAAATTCCATGGAATGGTAAAGGTAATAGACCTCATACCATGTGGATGTTTGAATATAGAAAGGTGTCATGCCTGTATATATTGATTGAGCTTAGTAGCCCAAGAAAATTAAGTACTGACGATCTTGATTATAGTAATGCATCCTATATGAAGTAGTCATGGTTAGGCTATGCCTGGTAGGTTGAATGCATAGTATTCCTGAATCAATGCAAAGTAGCATTGAATGGATATGCATTAAGAAGATTTTATGAATCTTGTAGTTATGCATTGAATGTATGCATATGAAGGGTGTGAGTGACTGATTGCATAAGTATAAGTGCAAATGTTGTGATGTATTGCATGAATGCATTGAGATGAATGCATGTGATATTATGAATAACTAATGGCTGAAATGATGAATTGATGACAATTCAGGAACCATTTCAAAGGTTGTTATGAATGCAGGATAGTCATGGTCAATTGACTACTAGAAATGCTCTATGGAAGAGCAAGGTGGTATGAATGATACGCTTGTGAAGTAAGCAGTATCTAAACATTTCATGAATGATATGACTATACCCTGCAATGTTAAGTATGGTAATGATTGCATGAAGTAAATGAGTTTTGGTAATATTGATGTGACTAACAGCTGGAAGTATTTGAATTTTATAAATTCTGAAAATGCTTCGATGATGGTTGTAGCAATGAAAAGGTTATATGCATCCAAATTTACCAAGTGTTTGGTTGATTGAAGCTCATGTTTTAGGTAGATTATTTCGAACATGGAAGTGAGAGGTAAGACCCTGACCAATGCCAGAATCTACCATATGGTATGCATAATAGGTTGTTAAATCTGAATTGTGAATTTCGGATTTAAGAAATTGCTGACAACTACTAGTCACTATTGGCTTGCATAAGATTGTATTGGATGATTGAAGCTCAGGTTTCAAGTAGATTATTTCGAGCATGGTAGTGAGAGGTAAGACCCTGACCCATGCCAGAATCTACCATGTGAAAGATCCAAACCTTATGAGAAGAGTCTCATAGTTGTGAAAATAGTTGGTATGCATAATGGGTTGTTAAATTGGAATTATGAATTTCAGATTTAAAAAATTGCTGACGACTACTAATCACTGTTGGCTTATATAAGATTGTGTCAGGAGGACGCATGGTAAGTGGGTATTCATGTTATGCTAGTAAGCATAAAATTATAATGGGCATAGTAGTGCTGCTTATAAGAAACCCACAATTGAGCAAATTAATTTTTGTAGTGGACAGAATTGCAATTTCCTATTGAATTTGATTACCAATGTCATTGCTTGGTTATGGAACAATCAATTTGGATTGTATTATCAGATAATGATTGACTGTTTGGCTATTCGATGAATGTGTCATGGATACACACTGCAGGAAGATCATGTGTGATGGCCTGCAGAAGCCAAACTTCATGGGAAGGTTTTCCCTTGGAAATGGGTTTCGGGTGAAACGCCATTGGACAGTTTGAAAATGTCTCATGTGCACTGCATGTTTGGTAGTAACATGAGTGAGATGGTATAAATTATGTCGGTAAGACATGTGTGGATATGAAATGTAAAAGGAGTTGGGATGGCTAACTGAGGGACTATTAACTCAGGGAAGGATCCCCCATTCCTCCTTAACGAAGGCATACTACAACGGCAAATGGATAAGTGTTCTGTGACCCTTGCTAAGAATATGCATGTTTAATCGTTATTAAAATTCCATATGCAGAACATGTTTTGATGTTAACATCCATTATGCCCGATTGCTTGAGTATGAATAGGGCCTACATGGCACACACCGGGAAAGGGTGCACACTTTTCCGATGTTGAGTCATGAAAGGGTTTTCAATATTGATTACACCCTAGGGAGTGGGCGTACACCTGGTGTCTCAATACTTGATAGCGAATGATGAGAAATGTGATTATAGTTTTAGAGCAATAACGCTGATGAGTTTGCTTGTATTGCTTGTATTGCTTGTGTTGACAGGCTAAAATAGATGCAGTTCGGTGTTGCACCCTAAAGTTAAAAGGTAAAGGTAAAAGGTAAAAGGTAAATGGTTGTTGTGAGGGGTTGCGGAGTAAGGGTTATTGTTGATATAAGTGTGTGCTGATATAAGTGTGTGTTGGGCTGTGATATGCCTGAGGATCCATAGTAGATCCTAGACCTAGAAACGGTCATGGTAAAGTTCCAAGCCCAGTTGACATGAGGGTGTACTAGCCGGACCTTAATTATTTGATGTTGTGGGGTAGCCTGCATGCTAACCTAACATCTAAGTCCATAGACGATCCCAAGGCTTGCAAAGCGAAGCAGGATCCTGTGGACGAACGAGGAAACGCACAATACAGATAAGTATTGGATTATTTTGCTTATGAATATACATGTGTATATGATTTGGTTATGATGTTTTAAGCTCTTGTTTTAGAGATAAAACCGATGAGAATAAACTAAACATGTGAATCTATTCAATGTTTGGATATAGGTATCGCTGGAAGCGAGGACTATGAGAGCATCCTCGGGGTGCATGTGGACATGTGACTATCCTGGAAATCTCGGAATGAGCAAGCAATAAAAAAGGTGCTAGTGAGACCGTGAGGTTCCTAGCAGTTGATACAAACCATGTGGAGAGACTCCACGGTTTAGAGATCTGGAATAGACCGAAGACACTAAGTGTCATGACCAAGAGGGATTGGTCCGACATTCACGGTAAAGTGAAGGAGGCTGAGAGCATGAAAAGCCACCGCAGTGGTGTGGGTTCTAGGATGGAACAAAACAAAGAGGGGAAAAACTCTTGCTGCTCTCTCTTGCCTTTTAATTATATATACATATATATTTATGCATTGTGAAAACAAAATATTGTTGAATGCATGTATGACTAAAAATGGAATGTGTTTTTGCTGAAGGTAAATTGTGAATGCTGGAGTGGTTAATTCCCTGCCCAAGAATGGACATGAATGAGCTCGTGTACCTGTTGGGAAGGCATGAAAAATATGAAAGTGTCCTTGATGAGACTTGGACTGTCATGCCAATTGGGTAATTAACTGACTGATTTTAATGTCTATATTATGCTTGGTCTGATAGAATTTCAATGGTGCATTTCACAGGTGATAAAAGTGGAACCTGGTGGTGCACATTGATCATGGCAGCAGATCAAGAGTTGTTGGACTTAGCTAGAAGTTTCCTTCAAATGATTTCCAAGACCCAAGAAAATCTTGGGGAGATGCTCAAGATACAAAGAAGGCAGAATGAATCAACCACCAGATTTTGCAAGACTCTATTGGTTTGCAAAGAGAGGTGAAAAGCCTTCTGGGAGCAATCGGCAAGGGAAAGGAGGGTGGATCAGCGATGGGATAATCGTCTAAGCGACCCGATAAGAAACAGTCCAGGCATGAAGACTCAAAGGAAATTGAGCAGGTAAAGATGAAGCAGCCAGTGAAATGCTGGAAATGCAGAGGACATCATTTACGTCGGGACTGCCCAATGAGGGAACATGATGAGGGCAATAGCCGCAAAGTTCCTAGACTTTGGGATAAGCTGGAAGCTGAGAACCAGCAGGACAAGTCCGTGGAAGTCGAGGGGCTTGGTCGTGAACATTCAAAGTAGACGATTAAACGTGGGACAGATCTGCAAAATTTTGGAATTTTGATGTGCAATTGTATATGTATTGTATATATGTAATGGAACACCGAGGACGGTGTTATTCCAAGGGGAAGGGGAATGTAACACCCCAGTTTTGACCCCATTTGCATGATGTATATATAATGTAATTAATCGTGGTGAGGAGCTAAAGGCAAAAGCCCCACCATCGATTTGGTTGTGTATGTTTCGGCAATAGGGGTAGTTGCCGATGGTATATCGTGCTATCAGGCACATTATGGGATGGCATCATGTAAACACGCACTTCAATTAAAAATAAAACACAACCAGCTACGGCAGTGCAACGTTTAATGAAAAGGGCATGATTCCAAAGGATAAGGGGTGGGGGATGTCAAACCTTGGTCTATGGGGGGAAACCCATGTGTTACCACTTTGTTTGTTTGCCATCTTTCCTTGTCTCAGTCAACCTCTTTATTGTTTTTGTTAAAGTAGATGGGGCAGTTATGGTGGGAGTGGAGTGTGGCAGGTTGTCATCCCTTGCCCACGCACACACTCCACCAGTGAGTTGACCTCATGTTGGAAGCAACCTCCATGAGGCCATATTCTCTATTCTCCCCATTGTGCATTCCCTCCATGGTCTCTTCGTTCCTCACAGGGGTCTGTTCATCTGCGCGCTTAGGCCATTGTCTGTTCGCCTCACGCAAAGAGACGTGCTGTTCATCCTCGCGTAGGCTGGGACTCTTGTTCTGTGCTCCTCACGCACCAGTCGCGGGTCTTCTCTGGTTGTGCACGCAGCGAGCAGGTAGAACGGCCTCAAGGGCCCGATTTCTACTGGTATGTTTCATAGCCATGGTTTTAATCCACGATTTCTGCTTGCTGTTGGTTTCACCCGCGTAATTGGGTCGATGTTGTTCTTCCCATGATGTTTGGGTGCTGTTGAGAGTCCAACGTCCTTCTTCCATTTCAGACGGTGTGTATTTTCTTCTCCCGTTTTGGACTGTGTCCTTGCTTTTGCGCACAGGTGGAGAGGTTGTCCTCCTTCTCCATTCCTGTATGTGCAGTTTTCTTCCATGACTGTGTTGAGTAATTGTGTGTTATGGGCGGTTGGTTGTTGGGTTGGCTGTTTGATTGCCACAGTCATTGGCTAGGTCTCCCTTGGCTATGCTGGGAGTTTTGTTTCTTATTCACTGTGGGCTGTGGATGGTTGCCATCATTCATTGTGGGGTTGTGGTTGCTGAAGTACCCTGGTTTGGGTTGTTTTTGAGTTGTTTTGGCCACGCTAGAGCCAAGAACAACTCTGAGTTGTCTTGTGGCTTGAGCCATGTTCACCGTTGGGTTGGGATTGTCAACCGGTAGTATTGTTTTCTTCACAAGGATGTGAAGGGATTGTGTTGCAGCGGTATGCAGTGGGTGGTCTTCGGACTGTTGTGAGTAGGATTAGAGGATGGGTATGCTTAAGAAGGCTGGTGTTGTGGCCATCAGCTTAGCATTAGCCTTTCCTAGCTCTTTGATGACCTGGTAAATCCCAACTGTGTTGGTTGCTGCTTTGTAAACCTTGGCTATGTGTAAGCCTACATTGACCCTTATTCCTTGAGGAATCATGCCCATCTTGGGGGTGGTAGTGTTTCTAAGAGATTGATGAGCACGCTGGCCTATGGTTGGGTGGAGCGTTGCAGCGACGTAGCTGGTTGCGGGGTGAATTCTTCATCAAAAGATAAGTACTACTGCTATTCCATCTCTGCAATTATAATGACGTCAAATGAATTATGATGAACATGTGAATGCTGGATTGTATATGTTTGCTTCCGTTCTACGATTGAAGAATTATACATCCTTGTATGATGTTGAATAACTGTGTATTCTTGCATGATCTATGGATCTCAGTATGCATTTGCATTGAGGAGTTATGCATCTTTGGCTAAGGAATTATGCATCCTGTATGCATTATGATTAAGTTTTTAATCTCAGCATTTATCCTTGTTCATGTTCATGGGGTTGTTGCCCTTTTGTATTGTGGTGTTCATCGTGTCCTCTTCACCGGTGTGAGGGTCGAGGACGTGACATGGTGCTTCTTCATTGCTGCTTCCAAGGCTGCCATCTTCTTGAAACACTTAGATTCATCATGATTATATTTCCCACAAAAATTGCAATGACGCTCAGTCTTCTTTCCTTTTGGCTTGGATCCTTTGTCATTTTTTAAAGAAGAAGCTGACTAAGAGGGTTTGGGACCCTTGTTGTTTGGCTTATTATTGCAAAAAATTTGTTTCTTGGGAGGCCTTGACTTTTCTTTCTATTGGGACAATAAGGCTTTCCCAAATGTATCTGCATTGTTAATTATTCCAAGATGAATGAGCTTATCTTTCTCTCTAATTAAGGAATCACAAAAGAATTCAAGACTAGGCTCTTGATAGCTAGCTACAGTCAAGGATTCTTTCATGTAGTAGAATGTAAATACAAAAACAGAATATGCAGGTCCAAGTTTGGAAATAATATGATAAATACAGTGTTTGTCTTCTTTCTTAATCTTGCATTCCGCGCATAAGAGTCTAAGAGGTTTGTACTTAGATAAATAGTCTTGAATGCATGAAAAATCATTTGGATTCAAGGAAATCAACTCATTCTCAAATTGATGACCCTAAATTTCATTGTGTTTGCCAAACACAGATTCCAACTTTTCCCAAGCTATATCAGGTTCATCAATTCCAGATATGTGGAATCGCAAATCAGTAGAGATTGACATCCCAATTAATCCACGAGCTTCATCACATCTATTTTCCCATTTAATTTTCTTGTCATCACCAGTGGGTTTTGTTTCTTTTCCTGAGGTTATCCTGAAAAGTCTCCTACTTTGCAGAACATCCTCCATACAAGATTTCCATGAGAAATATTTAGAACTTGTAAGTATAATATCACAAGTGGCGGCCATACTATAAAATAATGGTTGAAAGAATAGAAACCAACTGTCTAGATGCAAAGAGCTCAAAAAAATATGCGGTTTAAAAAAAACGGCACTGAAAACTGATTCTGGATGATGAAGTTATGTTTGAACAAAGAAAATGTTGAAGATGTCCCCAATAGTGACGTGGTAGATATTAACTTAACCAACTAAAAAAAGAACCCCCATCTTCCCAAGATCAACCTTTGACAATCACTTTACAATAAAGTTGATTTTAAGTGAATCACTTTTGTAGAATAAGTGATGTTCACTTTTACAATAATGTTACTTTTAAATAGTGTGACAATAAATTAAAAGACTTAAGTGACTCACTTTTTATTTTATTTTATTTTATTTATATGAGATGCACTTTTACAATAAAGTAACTTGAAAATATAAATTGCATACAATAAAAAGTAGCTTAATAAGACTTGAACTCAAGACCTATTAAGGAATAAAACAACTTTGGACCAAGTGAGCTAAGTTTAAAATGTACGTAAAAGAATGGAATCAGGAAGGGGGCATTTTTTTGTTTTTTACTCTTCTCTCTTGTTCTCCGTGCTTGCCTTTTTTTCCTGCAAATCATAAACAAAAACAAAAAAAACTTTTTCCACACTATGGGGTTAGATCTTGGTTAGTTTACCCAGAAAGTCTACGTTTTCAATTTTTCTCGTTGTTCCTGATTTGCCATGATCACACAAGGTGCATGGCAAAGAGCATACGTAGCCGAGAAGACAAGAAAAAAAAAACTTCCCCTTACTGTTTCTAATTCGCCGTGATCGCGCAAGCTGCATGGCAAAGAGCATACGCAGCCAGGGAAGGCAACAGTCTGAGACTGAAACAGTAAGGATCTAATAATAAAATTGATACAATATGAGAGATTTAAAAAAATAAAACAAATCCGTCACTGTAACATTATACCTTCAAATTTGTCGAAATGGGTGTTTCTGAAACAACCGGAAACAGTTTTGGATGAAACGAAAACTATTTCCCAATGGTGCTCCGGATGCAATAGAACAGCTCACATAGGCCACAAATGCACAGAAAATCTAGAACCAGAAACCCTTTCAAATTTTCAGCAACACTGGTTCCAGATCTTAATCAAAATCAAAAGCGACTCTTCATAAACGCTCTGATACCATGTTCAAGTACACAAGGTACTCCCCAAAGACCGAACACCTAGAGCAACCACTTCACACAAAAATATCACAAATCAATACACCGATGTTTGTCACGTGGTTAAAACCCTCGAGAGGGAAACAGTCCACGGCCCCAGCTAAATAGCTACTTGGAGCAATTTATTATGCAAAAGAAAGAAACTTACATGAGCTTCTCATAATTGATCAACTAGCCAAGGACCCTCCATGCTCTTTAAATAGAGATCATGGACCAATCGGGTGTTAAACCATGGATCAATGGTAGGTATGATCTAAGAGAAGTTGAACCGTCGGATCACTTTATGTCTAGAGCATATCGTGACAGTCGGATTAGAATATTTACAAATGCATACTAATGCAAACTAAAGAAACACACTTTACCTAATGGATATATTACACAAGTTGATCTTAACTAACTCCTAAGTGTCTAAATATCCTAACACATCATTCGAGCATGATTCGAAGGCATTGGATATGGTCGCGAAGTAGTGAATATATTGTCCACTCGTAGAAATGGATATCCATCATTATATATATATATATATATATATATATATATATATATATATATATCCTTCAAAATCTTTGACAACAATTCAAAAGAATCCTTCTAGGGAATTTTTAGGCTCGAAGGACATTAATTTATAAGAAAGCAAGTCGAATTCACAAACAAATGTGGTATTGTGTTGATCTTCCTTGGTAATAGGTACTTGATTGTATCTGGAAAATCCATCTGTGAAGGAATAACATTCATGTTCGGTGACTTCATTTATGATATCGACAGAGAAGAGCGTAGCAAAAGGGTTGATCAACATAACTTTATTCGATCCTTAGAAATCGACACAAATGCACAGTTTTGTTGGATCATGTTTCTTTGGTTGTATGACCATAAGGCTTTCCCATTCGAACTGATCGACTGGATAGACGATTCCAACTTCCAACATGTTTTATGTCTCCTTTTTTACTATATCTTTATATTTGTCTACCAATTTGTAGGGGCATTTTTTCACTGGTTTGGCATCTGGTTTGATGTTGATCTTCATTTTTCCCATTGCCTGCACTAAGACCTTCAAATATTTATAATCTCTTGTCAAAACGTCTTGATATTCTTTCAATAATCTAATTATATATGTTATTTTCTATTCATTCCAACAATCCCCAATCTTTTCCATTTTTGGTTGATCGTCGTTTGAGATATCGACCTCTTTAATTTTGATATTTTTGTCCATTGACTCAGGTGCTATTACTTCATTGATTAGTCGGTTTCCTTCTTTAAAATCAGTAAAGGCAGAAGGGAAGTCTTTTTCTGTGATTCGTTCTGGATCATTTTTTCATTTTGTAGCCACTTTCATTATAGATTTTATACGTTTTCGAACTGACGAGTGGTATGAATTCCATTGAAAACGTTTCTTGACAATTGTGTCATTTTCTAATTTAGTCGCGTTCAAAACTAAACTTCCTTGGTAAAAACATTATTACAATTCAACTCAATTCATTGGGCCTTGGTCGATTTGTTGTTATTCTTTGGCTCTATAAACTCCTTGATTTCCTTGATTACATTCTTCTGTTGGGGAGAATGAGAAGTATTTTATAAAAAAACCTTTCAGCTCTTTCCAAGTGAAATTTCCACCCCTGACTTCCTCCATCTGATACCATATTTCTGGGAGATCTTCTAATGTAATAGGAAAGAATTGTGCCCATAATTTCTCATCTTTATAGCCAAGTCTCTATAAATTTTCCTTTAATATTCAACTAGGGATAAACAGTGCATGCAAAATATCAACTGATAACCACACATGAATATCTTTTATAGTATGCAGCGAAATATAAAACTGAGAAATAAATCACAACATCAAATCACGATAATGACACTATTATTTTGGGTATGGAAACCCCCGAAAAAAACCCAAGATGGCAAAACCGGTGCAGCAGTTAGATATAGATTTTATTATGGAAAATATGGAACTTTTACAATCACTGCAAATTCACCCAAACTTGGTGAATGCAGTACTCGGCAGAATCACTGGAAAAATCCTAGCTAAACCTCAACACCCTCCTATGTGAGTGTACGGCCCAGCTGTATGAAGCTCGATGATCCTACTGCTCGCTCCTCCATATTCTCGGCTAAATCCTCTTTCTGACTTTCTCTCCTTGTTTGTATCTTGTCTCTATAGTGTGTGTGTTCTCTCCACCAATTGATCTCTCTTTTATAACTTTAGGTAAAGCGAAAACCCTAATTTCACTTTCACCTTAACTAGTGGTAAAGAAAAAACCCTAATTTCACTTTCACTTTAACTAGTGGTTCACTAAAGTTAATTTAGATCACTTTAGTTATTTTCCAAAGTAAACTTAGGAAAAATAATTAAATACAATTGGATTCCTAATTTAAGTCTTCTACATTAAAGAACACATGCATGCAAGAAGACCTTCCTTGTTGCTACTAGTTTAACACTCCTTCTCAATGAGGAAGGGATTCGATAGCAAACCCAACTTATCCCTAAACTTCACAAAACTCTATCTGCAAAGTTTCTTGGTGAAAATATCCACCACCTACTCATCTATCTATATGTACTCCAACCGAATGGTTCCCCTCTGAACACAATCTCTTAAGAAGTGGTATCTGATGTCTATGTTTTTGCTCCGGTCATACAACACTGCATTCTCAAATAGCCTGATGCCACTTTGATTGTCACAGTGAACTACTGTATCCTCTAGCTCATACTCGAACAACCCTGCAAGTAACTTCCTTGGCCACATACCCTCACAAGTAGCCATGTTGGCTGCGATGTACTCAACCTTTGTCGAGCTCAATGAAACTGACTTTTGCTTCCTGCTGAACCAAGAGACAACCCCTAATCTAAAGCTGAAACAGCAGCCTGAAGTACCCTTTTGGTCCTCTACACATCCTTCCCAATCAGCATCTATGAAACCTACTAACTGTACACTCCCCCTGCGCTCATAAACCAATCCATACTCCATTGTACCTATGATGTAGCGAAGTATTTACTTCGCATCCGTCCAATGCACTCTCTGAGGGTCCACCATGAACTGACTCAAAGAATTGATTACAAAGATGATGTATGGTCGAGTGTTGACCAGATACATAAGCGATCCAATAAGCTGACGATACAATGTAGGATCAAATCCATCTGATCTTGATGCATCAATCTTCCTCTAGTTAGAAACTAGAGGTATGGCCATAGGCTTGCAATCCTCCATCCTGAATCTCTTCAGGATCTCTACTGCATACTTTCCCTCTCTGATGAAAAAGCATCCATCTCTTTTCCAAACCTCCAAGCCCAAAAATTAATGCATCAACCCAAGGTCTTTCATCTCAAACTCTTTAAGACCATGAGCAATGTTGGATGGGATGTGCTGGTAGAGGGGATAGCGAATAGGGGATGGGTGAGTGGGAATAGGGAATTGGTTCATTAGCCCTACCTTACCAGAACTAGAACTACCTGCCAGAGAACTGAATGTTTATGATGAGGCCCTTTCCCTCAAAATGACAAGCCCTCCGGACCTTACCAAATTTACAAGAAAGCATCGACTCTTGTATCAACTCTAGGATCTATTGCACGGAGTAGCAGATCAAGTAGCATAATGAATACCGGCATGGCCAAATACTCCTGGCTCGCCTACAGCATCACCACCTGTATGACTCCCGGGCATGAAAAACTGGTACGTACAACTGGGAACAGACAACACTACTTGGCACCTTGGCACGAAATATGTATGGGGCACAAACAATTGGGTAGGGACTAGAGGTTCATGCACTAAGTATAGGTTCATGCACTGACTAGAGCATAATTAATGCGCCGATGGAATAGACTTCATTCCTGCATCGACAAGAGCTTAATGCACTGACATACAAGAATTATAGCACTCAGAGCTTCTAGGCTCTGGTCTGTCTCCATCCCATTCGATTAGCCCTACAGTTAGCGCAGCAGCCGCAGTGTGACTAGCGGAGTCAAATAGCAGTTTATTAGCCCAGTTGCAAGGTTGGACTTACAGTCTCTAATTAGCCTCTCATCTCCTCTCAAAAATATATCCACATATAAGACCAGTATGAGAGGCACCTCACATGTCAAGAAGTACAGGTTGTGGTCAGCCTCACTCCGTTGAAATCCCATCTCCCGTTAATAGCTGTCAATCCTTGACTACCATGCTCAAGGTGCCTTCTTGAGCCCATAAAGAGATTGATGCAGTCTGCATACATGCATTTCCATGTTCTCCACATCAAACCCCTATGGTTGCTCAATATACACCTCCTCCTCTATAACTCCATTAAGGAAGGAAGTCTTGACGTCCAACTGATGGACACGCCAACCCATCTCAGCTACTAGTGAGATAATGGTCCGAATGGAAGAATACCTGGAAATAGGGGCAAAGGTCTCCTCATAATCAATACCCTCCTCCTATGAAAACCCCTTTGCAATTAAGTGTGCCTTATACTTCTCCATGCTTCCATATGTTGCATGCTTCACCTTGTAGATCCATCTGGATCCCACCACCTTTTTCCCTTGTTCCCTCGGCACAACCTCCCATACTTGGTTTTTCATAATGGAGTCATACTCCTCAACCATAGCTTCCTACCACACATCATGTTTTGCAACCTCCCGGAAGTTGGAAGGTTCAGAGTTAATCAACTCTATCATCAATGCCATATAACTAAGCCTCTCTGGTGGTACACTCTGTCTAAAAGATGTCTGTGGAGGATCTACCTGCCTGGAATCCTACACTGTGGATCTAAACCACTTAGTCCTTGGCCTAGTGTCAACCTACTGCGGCTGCTAGATATCCGTCTCCTACTGCAGCTCGTCCTTCAAGTCAATGACAGAAGGATCCTGTCCACCTGACTCCCTCTGACCATTAGAACATGTGCTATGTGTATGTACCTGTACCTATACATCTGGCTCCTCCAACTTGACTCCCGACTCCTATGCTGGCTATTGCTCTGCTGGTAAGTCCAGAGATCTCTGCAAGGCCCTGTCCTCATTGAACTGGACATCCCTAATCACAATGATCCTCCTACGAGCAGGAATGTAAATTCTATATGCCTTCGAAATCTCGTTGTAACCAACAAGTAACCCCTTCTCTCTAGAAAGGTCTAGCTTCTTCCTATTGTCAGCATGAACATGAAAATAGCAGACACTATCGAATATGCGAATGTGACTCACATCTGGCCTAGTGCCTTTGAATACCTCTTCTGGTGTCTTCCTCCCCAAGGCTATGTGGGGACACCTGTTTTGAATGTATACTGTAGTCCTGTATGCCTCGGCCCAGAGGAATAGTGGTAATCCCTGATCAAATAGCACGGCCTTGGCTACTCCAACCATAGTCCTATTCTTTCGCTCTGCAAATCCATTCTGCTATGGGGTATGGGGCACATTGTGCTCCTTCTTGATCCCCTCAGTCGAACAATACACCATGAACTCATTGGAAGTGTACTCACCCCCGTTGTCTATCCTCAACACTCGAATCTTCTTTCCTATTTGGTTCTCCACAAGAATCTTGAACTCTCGGAACCTCTCAAAAACCTCTGACTTAACCTTCAGGAAATAGATCCAGGTTTTCTTGAAATATTCATCAGTGAAGGTTATGTAGTAACTGTAACCACTAAACGAATGGACACTCATAGGTCCGCATACATCCGAATGCACCAAGTCCAAGGGCTCCTTAGACTTGTGCCCACTCTGTGGGAAAGGCTTCCTGATGTTCTTCCCCAAAGCACAACCCTTGCAGTGGTTATGCTTTTCCTCCTATACCTGAGGAACTCCAATGACTACCTATCTCAAATGCTTCAATGCTCCATGGTGTAAGTGTGCCATCCTCCTATGCCATAACTCACCCTGACTACTGCTGCTACTATTGCTACTGACTAGAGCCTTTGCAGGCTCAAAGTATAATATGTACACTTTCCTCCTCCTTCTACCAATCACCTGATCCAAGCTTCTATCTGACCCCTTGGGCCTGATATACACTCTATGGTCATAGAACTTCACCTGATATCCCTTGTCCTCAAGAGTGGAGACTGATGTAAGGTTCTTAGCCAGTCCTGGAACATATAACACATCAGCAAAACTGAGGGGTTTTCTAGACTCCCTCTCAAATGAAACAGTGCCAACTCGCTGCTCCTGATACTGTGCATCATCACCCAGCTCAATGTGGATCCCTGTTCCACCCTCCTACAAGTCTTTGAAGAATCTCTTTTGTCCAGTCGTGTGACTAGATGCTCCACTGTCAATGTACCATATGTTGGACCCATGTGGCGCTTGCCATGCAAACTATCAAACATAAATCCTCATCGAAATTCTTGTTGAACTCATCCACCTCTATAGATCCAGCCATCTGAGTGTTACTCTTCTTCTTCATGTCTGGGCACTGGCAGGCAAAGCGTCCCTACTTGTGGCAGATAAAACACTTGATCTTTGACATGTCAAGGTTCTTCTTACCATCCTTCTTCCTCTTTTCCTTCCCCTTGCTCTTCCCTGTAAGGGTTAGAGCCTCCTCATCCACAATCTGTGGGGCACTGCTGGATGAGCCTGATCCTTGACCCACGTGGGTCTCCTCCTGCACAAATTTATCCCATAGTCTCTTCCAATCAGGGAGCTTCTCCCTAGCCACAACACCTTTGACAAAGGTGTCCCATGGCTTAGAGAAGCCATTGAGGGCTATCCAAACTAGCTCCTCATCCACTGTCTTAGAGCCAACATCTCCAAGCTCGTCCTTGATCTATGTGAGCCTCGTGAGATAAGGCGCCACTCCTTCTTCCTTGGCCATCTTGGTGCTGCACATCCTCTCTCGCAACACCATCTTTTGGTTCTCGTTCTTGCTTTGGTACAGAATCTCCAAATGCGTCCACATCTCTGCTACGGTCTTCTTACCAGAAAGGTGAGGGACTATATGTTCCTTCACTCCATCCATGATAATCCGCATGGCTCTGGAATCAATCTTCTTCCAAGTTGCTAAATCTACCAGATCTGTGGGTGCAACCTTCATGGAGTCATTGTGCTCCTCTACATCACTAAAGTCCATGATCCTTGTGATCCTTTCTTTCCATGTAGGAAAGTTCTGAGCACCCTGGATTCTATCCTCAACTCTCAAATACACGGCCATAGTGAAGTGTACCTGTCAAACCCAAGATCTGGAAGTCTAGGTTTGTGTCTTCCTATATATTTGCCCCTAATCTATCACTGTTACTGCAAATCTCTCAGCTTTAGCTCACCGGAGCTTTGATACGATGTAAATTTTCCTTTAATATTCAACTAGGGCTAAACAGTGCATGCAAAATATCAACTGATAACCACACATGAATATCTTTTACAGTATGCAATGAAATATAAAACTGAGAAATAAATCACAACATCACATCATGATATTGACACTATTATTTTGGGTATGGAAACCCCCGGAAAAACCCAAGATGGGAAAACCGGTGCAGCAATTAGATATAGATTTTATTATGAGAAAATATGGAACTTTTACAATCACTACAAATTAACTCAAAATTGGCGAATGCAATACCCGTCAAAATCATTGGGAAAATCCCAGCTAAACCTGAACACCCTCCTCTGTGAGTGTACGACCCAGTTGTACGAAGTTCAATGATCCTGTTGCTCGCTCCTCCGTCTTCTCAGCTAAATCCTCTGTCTGAATTTCTCTCCTTGTTTGTATCCTGTCTCTGTTGAAATACAAGTGTGTGTGTTCTCTCAACCAAGCGATCTCTCTTTTATAACTTTAGGTAAAGCGAAAACCCTAATTTCACTTTCACCTTAACTAGTGGTAAAGCAAAAACCCTAATTTCACTTTCACTTTAACTAGTGGTTCACTAAAGTTAATTTAGATCACTTGAGTTATTTTCCAAAGTAAACTTAGGAAAAATAATTAAATACAATTGGCTTCCTAATTCAAGTCTTCTACATGCATGAAGACCTTCCTTGTTGCTACTAGTTTAACAGTCTCCTCCATTCTTTTTGTCATTTGTCGATGTGAATGTATGGTTCCATGCCTTGCACATAATTTGGGATTTTTTATTTTCCTGTCAGCTTTTTCGCACCAAACCTTTCAATGAATTAATTTTAGGAATACATCCACATGTGCATTCGTGACTAATGTGTCTCCCACCATCTAGTTGCTTTCCCATTGAAGGATTCTACGAGACTTTGTTGTCTTCCTTGTTCTATGACATTTAGAGATACTTGTTTAATGTGCAGGACAATATAATCATGTTCTTTATATCGTGGAGGTGGAAAAACAATCAATTCAACTTTTGTTGGTGCAAGAATCAGGTATTGTCTAGTCTTTGTCTCAAATATTTTTGGTATTATAGAAATTGCAAAGCATTGTTTCTCTTTCTGATGAGGAATGGCTTGTACCAACCAAAAATATCTCACATGCATTTCATAATTTTCTATCTTCTAGTCATATAAGTCGATGCTGGAATTATAACCGACTGACTAGGGACTTCCCAAATGAATTTGTCTGTACTCGTTTGGTTCTATAGTGTCTTCATTATTGCCAATTATTTGATATATAGCTTCTTATATATCCCTCTTGGTCATTTTTTTCTTCCCATATATTTTCCCATGATGGATATATAGGAACAATGACTTTCTTTCCATCACCTTTAAGATTGATTTGGCCCTTTTCAAGTGAGATAGACGATTTCATTTTTTTACCCCATGGTCAACCAACCAACAATGGAAAAGATGTTGCGCCATCTTGAGAGTCGATGATTTCGAACTCAACTTGTGCTTGGATGCCCATCACTCTCATATTTACATATTTCCATACACCAATAGGTTCAATGAGGCCTTGATTGGAAATTTTAACATAGATACCTGATTCTGATAGTCGAGGTCGACCAATTCATTCCCACGTCGCTCTTCAATTGACGGTTGTTTGTGATCCTAAGTTGAGGATGAATTGTGAGATACGATACTCGTCGATGTTGAGATCGACTAGAGGATCAATATTTGATTTCTCCTTTTGTCTCACGATACATGAACTTTTGGGAATTTTTTTATTGTTAGTGTCCTTCTTTAGGGTATGCATAAGATTGATGAGGCGTGTAATAGCTTCTTCTTTGGTAAGTAATTGCAATAACTCATTCAGTGTTTTGTTTCTACATTCTTGTGAATCCTCTTCTTATGTTAATTATTCAAAAATTATTGAAGCATTATTATACACATATTTTTGTTGATTAATATTAGGTTAATTTCTATCCTTACTTGGAAACTTTGTTATTTGTGTATTATCACACCCAATTTGTTTTCCTTATCTTGTAACAATTTTCAAATTCTTATGTTTAATCACATCATTCTTGGGAACACCAAACAAAAGATTAAGATTCTTTTTATTCATAATCTTTTCGTCATAATGGGGAAATACTTTAGGGAATGCTCTCTACACCACATTTAGTACGGAATTTGAGATCCATATTGTCCTTCCAAGGATAGTCGGGACTCAAAAGTTCTTCATTGTAGCAAAAAAAGTATCTCGATTTTCCTCAACCACGGTATCCTCCTTGGCCTCTATATCCTCCATTGTGGTGTTTCCCATTATGTCGATTGTCCTCATGTTGTCTGTGGTTGTTTTTCTCCCTTGTCTTTGTCTGGTAAACTGTATGTTGATTATGTTTGGTCTTCAAATTTTTAATACAATCAATAGTGCTATGTTGAGCATTCCGACAAAATTTGCACCACTTTAGTTTGACCTCATCGACATTATATGTGCATTCAAACATTGTATGTGGTTCAAATATTAATATATCACATAAGTATGATGTATGAGCAGGTCTAAAATTTTCAAGTCGCCTTTCTTCAGGGTAGATTTGGGGTGCTTCCTGCAGATATATTATTTCTTCAAGAAAACATGCATTGTCGTCATAGGTAGGTCTTGGTTGTATCGATGGGAATATTTTGTGTGGCCATCATTCGAACTCTTGGGGCAACATAAATCATTATGCCTCAATGCCATCTATTGCAACAACTGCTACATTTGTTCTAGATTTTATTCAACCCATCATTCGGATGGCTTGCCTGAGTGGTCAATGTTCGGTTCAACTTTTTGCACCTTCTTGAGAGTATCGTCATATGTATTGAAGTTGTACATGGTCTGTTTTTTCCTTATTCGTGGTAGTATATCGACTACAAACCATTCAATAAGGATGGATTCTTCCATCTTGGTTGGCATCTGATTGAGCATATCTTTAAATCTTTTATCATATTCACGAACAGTCTCTCCAACTCTTTGTGCTATGGATTTTAGCTTTTGTGCAACCAAGTGTCTATTGTCTTCTGTTCAGAATAATTCCAAGAAATTCTTTTTAATTTTGTGTTTTTCCTTTCCTCCCTTTTTAGTAAATTTCATGTGCCAACTTAGTGTTATATCTCGTAGACCTCCTATAAAAAATTCTATTTATCTATATTTGTCTACAACAATATTAGATTCCTAGACTATGTCACATACAAACCAATTTTTTCATGGATCTCTATCCCCATCATATATAGAACAATTTATTTGAGTTGTAAAATCCATATTGAGAATATTTATATTGTTACCTGAACTATTATTTGGAGTGTTTATTGATAAATTCGATGATGACAACTATGTTGGTGACCTGATGGATGAAGACTGGGTGACGATATGGCATGACTGTGACTCCCAGGACAACTTGACGTCTTCTACAGACTCTTCTCCAACGGGTTGGGATTCTGACTAGTCAGGCACTCGAATCGATAATATTGATGGCAGGGAAAGTACCTCCACATGTTCAGAGTAGAAGAGATTGAAACAATTATGGCTATATTATGGCATTAAAGTGATCCAATACACATGTTCAAGTCTTGATATCATGATTCAATCCAAACTTTGTCCATACTCATCGAGACAACTGTAAATGATACTGGCACTTGGTCCAAGTCCCAAGTCACATTCAACAATTTCAATAGCATTGGGTTCATTTGATATAATCCTCGATATAGTAGACAGAGGAGCACTATGTCAAGGATTGCAATCTTCATATGCGGGGTTGACTCCATTGACTGAGGGCCCCCTACTAGTGTCAACTCCTCACCTTCTTCATTCACTAGTCGAATTTCCCTTGAATCAGGTAGGAATTTTGGAGTCTCAGATTTTCTTTCTGGTTTCTTCATAACTATTTTCTCTCTCAGTGGACTCCTAATATCTAGATTAATCTCTTCTCGTCTTTTGAATATTTCTTCTCTTTCAATATTTTGAATGTCTGCAAACGCCTTATACATGGCTATATTTCTATTTCATCGAGGTGAAGTGGTATTTTTAGTAAGATTCATCTTTTTAGTTGTTTTCATCAACTATAGTCATCTCTCTATGTACTCATCTTCATATGGTTGGTGACACCCCCCATTGTCGACTGTACTACTGAAAGGGGACTGAAGCAGTTCCAACTGCTCGACACATTTACTGAGAAATTACTCCCACTAGCATTCTTGAATAAATCATTCCTAGTCTCTATGTTTCTTCTCCCAATCTAAAGTTATTCCAATCTCCAACGATAGTCGTTCTTCAACTATATGGCTAACTCCATACTCAATCAAAAATTTGAATAACGGCTTTGGTATATTGACAAAAAATGAGTCATGGAATTGATCGTAGAATATTTTCTCAACGTAGACAACATATGTTCTTTCTTCAATGGCTTGTTCTTCACAAAATTCATTGCATATATTTTCTAGTCACTCATACATATATATATGTACATTTTTATTAAGTTTGTGCATGAACAGTCTTTCATTGATTGGGTCAATTTTTTTCATTAATGTGGTCAATAAGCTTTTTTAATTCATGTGGGATGGCTTCAATGAACTTCTGGTGTGTTTCTGTAAAGAATCTTTCTTTGGCTTTCACTAGCGACACTTTATTCCTTCTCCCATAGTTCTGGATATAGTTTCTCACCTTCTATTTCCACCATTATTTGATATCTTATTCACTTATCATTTACATGGACACACTCGTATTCTAAATCCCAATAGTACAACCATCAACGAAACCAATGTTGTAATATATGGGATTACATGAATATAAACAACATAAAGTATAGAAGATGAAGCATTCACATTATACATACAAGGAGACACCAAAGGAGAGGAAACAACAACAACACGTGTATTGTAATAGATCTAGAATATGTACAAAGCAATCATGAACTAAATGAATCGTGTCTCACTAGCCTACATATATTAAGTTACAATCAATTATTCAGTTACAACAGTTACGTCATCTTAATTGACAGACTGGACCGACCCAACAGTGGTCGGTTGAAGGACCTAGTCGGTTGGTCAACTAGGCTCCTCAAACAAAAAAAACTCACAAACTTGAAAATGCACTTTTGAACATGCAACAAATGTCTAGTTGACAAGCCATCCACGTTATCCTTTCACTGCCTTTGCATTCTACATCAAGAAAAACAATTTTCATTAACAATACACGAGAAGAAAAGCAAACATATGTGCTAAAGAGACCAGTGTTGTTGTAACAAGAACCTGATGATTCAGATAAATACAAGTATAGACCAATTGACAAATACAATTCTCGGCCAATTGAATTAGAACAAATATGTTTAGTAGAATATGTTGTTTGTTACTCATGCACAAATACAATTACAAAACAAAGAAAAACACCATGTGTCATACGATATGTCTGATCCAATAAAGAAAAAGATCCAAAAAATGGTTATGGCAAACAAGTGATGTTATATGTCCCACACAGAGAAAATAAAACTTCCCTACTAGAAAACCATGGAACATGGCTTTAGGAATTTATGTCTCGAACAAATCAAATAGATCCTATCAAGCAAATATTTGTAGCAAGAATAGGAAAAAAATGGGGCAACATTGATGTCATTTCATAAACAACTAACTCTAATATTGAATAGATAATTTCACATATAAATGCTTTGTAAGAAGAATCCTTTGACCTTGTCCCTGAAAAATATGGCATTGAGCACGATCTTATGCATAGGATTTGATTTTAATAGGTAGAATAAAATGCTTCAATCCAATATACTAAAAAACCATTTGTCCTAAGCATATAAGAGTACTATGCCATTAGAAAAAGACTTAATGAAGAACAACAATCGATAACAAAAGAAATCATAATGAAATATAAAAAAATAACCCAACCACACCTATATATTTGGTTTTAACTGTAGGGGCAAGAACAGGAAACACTCTGTTGTGATATCACTTTATGATGCCATGCTACACTTCTATAACAAAGATATTGAAAGCGGCCCACTAAAAAGGAAGGTAATTATAGTTGCATTCACTAGACAAGTTGTATACAATGTAAACAGAGTAACAATCCATTCGACTTTACTTCTCCCCTTGAATTCAACAAAGATTCTTCCTCTAAGTTCAAATACATTAGATATACTCACCAAACAATATCAACATCTTTGATTATTTTTTATAGATGAAGCATCGCTCATTGGTTCACGAATGTTATACAACATAAATAGAATACTTTAGGAAATTATGCACACCCCAGCAATCGCATTTCGATGCTTGGATATTATATTCTATGGATATTTGTGTCAAGCACATCCCATACATGACTCTTGGATTTTTGAGAAACCAAGGTTCCAACAACATAAAATCCCATATATCTTTCATCCGGAAAACGTTAGGTTCAATGAGGTGGAAAAAAATGAACGGGGAAAAAAGAAAAGAAAAAATTGTATGTTTTAAATAAAGTAAGAACATGTTCACATACAAAAGATGATAGCAATTTTCTTAATCAATTTTGCTATATACATGCGCCAAAAGATCCGGTATTTTCTTATCTCATTTATAGGAACAAATATGTTCAAGAACACAACAACAAAATGTTATCAATTCTGCAAACAAAGGAATATACACTAATAGCTCATGAAAACATAGTTAATTCAACTAAAAAAACATTTGAACCTAGAAAAATGAATTTTCCTTCCATAATTAGAACTAAAAGAAATATTTTTGAATTAGTTGGTGGCAATTATGCAATTGACGATGGGCTAGTCAATGGTGTAGGAGGACTTTTTTAGCATTATACAAAAGTATTAATTGATCTCTTATGGACTGACTTCCAAGATCCTGCTATTGGATTTGCTCAACGTGACACATTGCAACAACTATATACGCCTAATGTCATGCATAATTGGACTCCTATAAAAAGGATCTCTATACAAACATTAGTTGAAAATATGGAGACCTTGATTCGGCGACGATTTCATGTTCAACTAGCATGTGCACAAACGATCCACAAGGAATAAGTCCTAACAATGGAAAAAACTATCATTTGACCCTAAGGGAATAAGCCAACATGGACTTGTGTATACTGCACTTCCCCATGTCAAGAACATTCAATCCCTTTATCTCATAAGAAAATAGGAAAAAAATTCTCATTTTGCCAAAAAGTTGCTATTGAAATGAACAAACTTAAAACGCATGCCCATTTCCAATTTGAATATGGCCTCTATTCAATAAGTAAAAAAGGTTGTATTCTTATCTTCTCATTGAACACACGAAACTTACCATTGCATATGTAAAATATCACAAACGATTATGAGCTATTGTTGGACGATATTCTACGTTTCCAAGAGACATGTGCTCACATATTCCCCAAAAAACCGTATTGGCAAAAGAAGATAGTTGTTTGGAAACACTTGTTGTGCATGGCATTGTTACATGTTTAAAAGAAAACATAGTAATTAACAGTTCAAAACCCATATAACAAAATAAACCAAAGTAATTTTAATTGAATTCCAACTTAGCAATAGCTCTTTCAAACAAGTAAATATTTATAATATGCCAAGGGCTCCACTCAAAATCCTTCTTTCTTTTTTGAGTTCTATTTTATTCAAGCATACAATGCAAAAAGGACCACATTTTGACTGCAGAAGATTTCAACATTGACATGTTGCAAAAAAAAGCATGTAAAAACAATTTAGAATCCTTCATGAAAACCAATGGCTTTAGATTGCATACAACCAAAATAACAAGTGGCAATGGCTTTATGCTCGATCATTTTTTGTCGACTCTAGAGGACGCTAAGATTGTCTTCCGCATATTTTGACTGGCCATAATGCAACTTCCCCTATGATTCCTCTTGTAGAATCATAAGCTTTTATTCTCATTTTTTAGGCTAGTATTGGAATTTGCATATGTTATTTTCCAAAACAAGAATAGGTGTGAAATAAATAAAATTTCATATGCGGTTTTACTATAACATTTGGAAAAAAACATGTTGCAACGCAAAAATCGAATTCTTTTGATCTCAATAAATATATAAATGCTCCTAACAAGGGAAAAACAAAAAAAATATGTAAAGGGGGGGTGCATGGATAGGAACTTATTTATAAAAGGGCATATTATCTACGTTCACCTGGTTTTCGGTATTCGAATTTATCTATGACATCTTAGGTCATTGTCTAACATATGCAGTAACTTCATTTTCCCCCTCCCTTTTGTTTAAGAATTTGATTCTTTGGATATTGTCCTATTATTTCAATTGCCATCAACATTTTGTAATAGCAAATTTCTTGCTACAACATTTGCTAAATGGAAAAAAATGCATAGTCGTTGATATTGCTTCAAAGGAAAAAGAGCCAAACATTGCCAGTGATTTCAAAAATTCTTGCTAAAGTAAGTTTGAAACAAGTTCAATGTTTATATGTATTTTGTATCTTGTTCTCTTAATAAATCATATAGTCAAACACAGGTTCCTCAAGTTTCTTGTGAATATTGTAGTCAAAGGAATTGTGTTATTGTCAAGCCAAATAGAAACGTAAGAAACATTATGCTTGAATTTCTATGAGAATGTTCTGCCTACACACAATTCTTATCTTCTAAACTTTATAGAATAGAGGCTTTCGTAGTGTTCATTAAATAGATTTCAAACCTAATTCATGTTCATTAACTTCACTAACCAACCTAGGGAAAACTATTTTAGCAGTGTTATGAAAACAAATGATAAACAACTTATTGTGCTACTTCTCTTTTTCCTTGACCAATTCTACCTTGGTGTTGTCTCAACATCTCATCGCTATTGTATTTTTCTTGATGTTTACAACTTCCTAGTCGATATACACTTGTCACTTTCAACCATAACAATGTACTTTCCATCTCTATGATAGATTTGTTTTTTACCTGTGATTTCCTATGTGGTCTATATGCACTCTTATGTATCTTTGTTTCCTTAATTCCGCCAAATTTTCCCCATTCCTATTACTATTCATCCAACCAAATCCTTCACCTAACGCTTATTTGCCACCTTTATATAAATATTGTATTTTAGAGAGGTTCTTTGTCTCTTGCTCATTGCAGGGCCTAATTTATTCTAACCTCGTTAACCAACTTTTGTACAAACTCCGTGACCCTATAGACTTGTGGTTTCTTCAACTCTTACCTTGTATCTAAGTACTTTGATTATTTCGAATTGGGATTCAGGTTTACTTTCTTAACTTTCCAGTGACTTTCTTCATTATCCTCTTGTCTAAGTAAGAACTTTCAATTTTTCTGAATGAAGTAGTTATCTAATTCCTTCTTATTAAATAAATCATTGATTAAGGTCCATGAGACTTGATTAATTGTTCATCAAAGAAACTAAGTACTTGTCCACACTCTAACTCGATAGCTATGTTCCATATTCTACTTCCCAATTTACTAGCCAACTGTCTATTGCAAATTAACCTTGATATGTATACTTATACAATTAAGTATTTAATTAGTCTAAATGTACATCCAATATGAAACTGATATTTCTCTCATTTGCTTAGTATATTCCTTAATAACAAAGGATGTTAACATTGCCATATTAATTGGTTATAAATTGTTTCCTGACTTCTTTTGGAATAGAATTGGAGGTCCTGCCAAAATTTAATTCCATGGCCCCAACTTAATAGAAAACTAGGCTAAATTTGAGTTTGTTTCAAGTCTGTATGAAATCTATCTTCCATGTCTTCATATATCTAGTATTAACCAAAACGAAGCACTCTCATTATTCCAAAATAAAAGGAACAAATTACTAATCATACATGTTTTGATTAGTAACTATATCTTAGTATCCTTACATAGATAGAGGACTAGACATAAATCTAGAATTAAATCATCAACTAACCTGACTTGATATGCAATTGCAAATGAGAATATTTTCTATTTTCTTTTACATTCTCATCTATGCCAAGTCTTGTCCATTTTACCAAAGGGCATCGTGGTTGAATTTTCTATAGGAAAAGAAGTCTAACATGCACAAATGTTAGTATGTGTTGGTAATGCCAACAGTATAATCCACAATGCTTTTATTTATTGTTGTTCTTGTTTCCACTATGCCATGAATGAGGTAAAAAAAATTCTTCTATCTACATGCAGTATGTTTGCTTTGGGCCATGAAGTAGAGAAAAAACTAATTTCCTTGTCAAGTAGCTTATTCACATGTCGACTATTCAAATATAATATCCCTTTCTTGTGTTAATCTTTTTTAGTATAAAGGTCTCAAGGGGCTTGAGAGTTGGAGTTCAGTATTTGCATCTTTTGTAGAAATGGCTTCAAATATGATTGCATTACCTTTCTTAGTAAATTTTTAGAATGGAATTCTATCAAAAGATCCTTGACCTTTATTCATAGTCCCTTGCGCAAATATACATTGTCGAACTCTATAGTTTTCCAATTATGCTTACAAAGGGAGAAATAGGGAAAAAAGCATTTGCATTTGTTACACAACAACTTATGATATTGTACACAGACTTCCAAGTGCATATGTTTTATCCTTTTCTATGAACACATTTTCTTTCGAATAATAACAAATATTTTAATAAATTACCAATACATCTTTTTTTGGAAGAAATATCAAGGACCAGACAAACAAAGTGGAGACAACATCAACCAACGAAATAGACAAGAGGTAAAAGACAGATTTCATTTTTCTTAAATAACACTTGGCCATTTGCATGATTTCAATTGCCATCAACGTTTTGTAATAGAATATTTCCTTCTAGAACATTTTCTTGAGGGAAAGAGGTGTGTTAAGTCAGTAATTTGTTTCTTCAATTTTTGTTTGATTTGCATTTTATTCCACGTTACTCATTTGCTTTAGTTTGGTTTTTTGCTTCCTTTAAGAGATTTTTAGTTTTCAAGTGAAATTTTGAGCTTTTGCCTTTAGACTTTTTGTTTTATTTTTGATCCCATAGATTATTGAAGGGTTTCTAAAGGTCATAATATTGAATAATGGACTCACAAATCATATTAAAAGCATACCCATCATTCAAACATCACGTAAACTTCATGCAAAATGGATCAAAGTTGGGTCCTGAAAAAGCAATTAATTTGCCTAGAAGTAAGCTGCATTTTGAAGGACTCACTGTGAAGGACTTAATGGATCTAGATTTTATTGCTGCCAATGCAGATTTGGTTGGTGTTTCTTTTGTTAATGATGTCAATGATGTTAGTATCTTTCAGCAGAGCTAATAAGAGGAAACTCAAAAACTTGGGAATTGTGTTGAAGATTGAAACCAAAGTGATGGAACTCGCTACAGTCAAGCATCAAGGATGAACTATGAAGATCTACAGAAACAATTGATCAGGAAAACCCTACTATTCATGGTATATCTTCAGAATTACTGTCAAATCTTGCATTCCCTTCAGAGTGAGCTAGCATATGCATAAAACAAAGTCTCAGCACTTATGAATGAAAAAAGGAGGCAGTAGAAACAGAATTCTGCTCTATTTTTCTTGTTTTGAGTTATTGAAGTAAAATGAAGACCACAAGCTGATGGAGAGGAATGTTTTAAAACAAAAATAGGTTTTTGTTCATAAGATACCTACATACAAAAACCTCTCTCAGTTTTGCAACAGCTATCAAGGTTTGAAAGATCCAATTTAATCTTTGCAGCCTATTTTTCAGGATTTTTAATATTTAATATTTTCCTGTTTTAGTGTTTATATTGTGGGACATATTTTGATCAATTGGAGATGAATTTTTAAAAACCAAGAGAGGTTTTTGTCCATAACGGACCCATTTACAAAAACCTCTCTCATGTTTTACACAAGTGTCACTAATTGAGAGATATGGAAGCTTCTTTGACACCTATTTTCCAGAAATTCGCCATATTTGCCAGGAATCTGATTTGCTATTTTTAGTCAATTAGTTGAATTAGTTAGTTAATGTAACTGCTGGGTAGTTTCAATTTAGACCTAATGAAGGGGAGATAGAACTACTTCTCTGTAATTATAAAAGAGGGACAAAGGACTGAAGAAGGGTTCGATTTTTGGGATAGCTTCAGGAGGTCTGCAGACTTGTTCATGAGTTCAGACTTGTTCATGAGTTAAGTATCAAAACTCTTGTATGCATTTAATGATGAAATTATGCGATATATGACACTTTTACCCTTCAGTTTCTGTGTTGGCTTCATTTTTCAACTTGTCTAGTTTCTTAATTGATATACTCATTACTGGTTTATGTTTATATGTTGGTGATGCTTGTCTTTTATGAATGAACTTCAATATTGTGTTCTGTTGGATCTTGTTGAATGTATTATGCATCTTTGTCTTCTTTTGTTTATGATTTACTTATTACTTTTCTCATGAGTGTATTCCCTGTCTTTCCCCAAAAGTTTACAACCATTAAAACATTTCAGAAAACCTAAAACCTACTTTGTTTTATCAAGTTTTATTTGAGATTGTGTTGGCTTGTTTCTTTGGCCTTGGAAACAATTTCTGGCATAAACATATTTGGCGCCGTTTCCGGGGACGACGTTGAAGACATATCTTCCCTGGGATACTTATTAGTTTTACTGGTTTTAAGAGGTGGACTTAAACCAGCATTTTATAAGGCTATTTTTCACCAAAAGTTCGACACAGTGGCTACTAGAGGAGTTGGCAGAATTAGAAGATTTCAGTCATCCCCAGCTTTATGCAGCCCTAATTAATTTGAACTACTGTCACCCCTTTCTCTTTCTGAGAAGAAGAAACTAAATCTGTCTTGAAAAATTAATTGGCGACTCCACTATTTCAAGATGCAGAGGCCAATGTCCATGGAAGCTATTGTGGCTCAAAGGTTTGCACCTTTCAATTTTTCTGATATTCCAAGTTTTCCAAGTCCAATACCTATTATGGATGTTTGGGGAGATTGTCTTCCACGGTTTAGAGAAAGCAAAGAGGATAATCCTTCAGATCACCTCATCAAATTTCATCAATGTATGGTCCAGTTAAATATCCAGCATGAAGACGTGCTCATGAAGATGTTCATGTATTCACTTGACCAAGATGCACGAGATTGGTATTTTTCTCTTCCCGCTGCTAGCATTTCTTCACTGAAATAATTCCACACATGCTTTCGGAAACGTTGTAAGTATCTGTACTCAGCTGAACTCTTTTTAAAAGATTGTTGTGAGTAGGCTGATGTTTATGACACAATTTTTTATTTAAAAAATCATGATGATGAGTGCAATCAAGGGTTCAAAACATGTCATGAAGAAGTTGAAGTTTCAGAATTTGTTGAAGATGAGAAGGTAACATTTTCAGATACTGCTGTCAAGAAAGAATGCCATGATCATTATGATAATCAAGTTGTTGTTTTAGGTCAATTTGAGGATTATTCAAGTCATGAGATCAGTAGAGATAGTTTGGAACATTCTCATAATGATTTCAACAGCCTTAATAACCATTTGAATGCTAATCCATTTGAAGATCAATATCTAGTTCAACAAACTGTTGAAAACCATTATTGTGTTAAAGATCAGCTTTGTATTGAAGGAAAAGATGAACCTTTAGCCTCATCATTCGAAATTTCCCAGAATACTCCTTGTTATGATGAAAAGATTAGGGTTCCAAGACAAGAATTCTGTGATGAATTAGATCCTATTCCTTTTGGTTTTGATAGTAAAATCGATGAAGGCCAGGCTGTTCACATTTTTTCAGAAGTTACTTTTATTCATGGTTATGATAAATCTGTTGTTCAAAATCACTATGAAGATGATCTATTTTTTAATAAATATGATGGTGAAATTGAAAAGAAAGACCCAGAAATCTGTGAGGTGTGTAATATGTCACAATCTGATCAGCAGACTCAAGAATGCATTCAGTCTATTATCCTTGAACAGCAAAAGCCAATGCCTAATAGTCATTCATTTGAAGACAATGTGGAAAAGGAGGTTCAAAGTGTTAACATTAGTGATGATACTACCCAAAAAATTATGGAGAAAATTCAGGTTGATCTTGATGTCCTTTTTCGCCAACGCTTGATTGATATTCATGGAACAAGATATTCTTATGGACAGCTTGTCTTTTTCATAGAGCAGGAAGAGGTAACTTGTGGAAGTTTTTATGATCCAGTAGCAGATTATTTAGAGTCAATACCAGGTTATAAATCTGTTATTTCAGAGACACTATTTGATGAAAGTGGGTATAAGTTGTTAAATCTCTGCTCTTCATGTTTTCCAATATTTCTGATTATATATATATTTGGAGTTGGAAACAAGTTTTGGTGGGTTGATCAAAATTTTTCTTGGTTACATTGGAAATGGGATTTCGATTTGATTCAGTAGATGGAAGGTTCCTCAGAGAAAAAGATTTGATTTTCATTGTATATATCAGTGTGTGAAGGATTGAATAAAGACTCCATAGCCCAATGGAAGTTTTGCAAACAGGTAGATAAGGTAGCAGACAGAAGGCACTGGTCTACAGGTTCTTGAAGCCTCGCAGGGAGGACTTCATCCCGCAGCTGGAGCCAGATGTTAATTCAGTAATTTGTTTCTTCAATTTTTGTTTGATTTGCATTTTATTCCACATTACTCATTTGCTTTAGTTTGGTTTTTTGCTTCCTTTAAGAGATTTTTAGTTTTCAAGTGAAATTTTGAGCTTTTGCCTTTAGACTTTTTGTTTTATTTTTGATCCCATAGATTATTGAAGAGTTTCTAAAGGTCATAATATTGAATAATGGACTCACAAATCATATTAAAAGCATACCCATCATTCAAACATCATGTAAACTTCATGCAAAATGGATCAAAGTTGGGTCCTGAAAAAGCAAATAATTTGCCTAGAGGTAAGCTGCATTTTGAAGGACTCACTGTGAAGGACTTAATGGATCTAGATTTTATTGCTGCCAATGCAGATTTGGTTGGTGTTTCTTTTGTTAATGATGTCAATGATGTTAGTATCCTTCAGCAGAGCTTAGTAAGAGGAAACTCAAAAACTTGGGAATTGTGTTGAAGATTGAAACCAAAGTGATGGAACTCGCTACAGTCAAGCATCAAGGATGAACTATGAAGATCTACAGAAAAAATTGATCAGGAAAACCCTAATATTCATGGTATATATTCAGAATTACTGTCCAATCTTACAGTCCCTTCAGAGTGAGCTAGCAGATGCATAAAACAAAGTCTCAGCACTTATGAATGAAAAAAGGAGGCAGTAGAAACATAATTCTGCTCTATTTTTCCTGTTTTGAGTTATTGAAGTCAAATGCGTACCACGAGCTGATGGAGAGAAATTTTTGAAAACCAAAAGATTTTTTTGTTCATAAGATACCTATATACAAAAACCTCTCTCAGTTTTGCAACAGATATCAATGTTTGAAAGATCCAATTTAATCTTTGCAGCCTATTTTTCAGGGTTTTTAATATTTAATATTTTCCTGTTTTAGTGTTTATCTTCCGGGACATATTTTGATCAATTGGAGATGAATTTTTAAAAACCAAGAGAGGTTTTTGTCCATGACGGACCCATTTACAAAAACCTCTCTCAGTTTTTACACAGGTGTCACTAATTGAGAGATATGCAAGATTCTTTGACACCTATTTTCCAGAAATTCGCCATATTTGCCAGTAATCCAATTTGCTATTTTTAGTCAATTAGTTGAATTAGTTAGTTAATGTAACTGCTAGGTAGTTTCAATTTTGACCTAATGAAGGGGAGATAGAACTACTTCTCTGTAATTATAAAAGAGGGACAAAGGGACTGAATAAGGGTTCGATTTTTGGGATAGCTTCAAGAGGTCTGCAGACTTGTTCATGAGTTAAGTATCAAAACTCTTGTATGCAGTTGATGATGAAATTATGCGATATATGACACTTTTACCCTTCATTTTCTGTGTTGGCTTCATTGTTCAGCTTGTCTAGTTGCTTAATTGATATACTCATTACTGGTTTATGTTTATATGCTGGTGATGGTTGTCTTTTATGAATGAACTTCAATACTGTGTTCTGTTGGATCTTGTTGAATGTATTATGCATCTTTGTCTTCTTTTGTTTATTATTTAGTTATTACTTTTCTCATGAGTGTATTCCCTGTCTTTCCCCAAAAGTTTACAACCATTAAAACATTTCAGAAAACCTAAAACCTACTTTGTTTTATCAAGTTTTATTTGAGATTGTGTTGGCTTGTTTCTTTAGCCTTGGAAACAATTTCTAGCACAAACAAGGTGCATAGCCATTTTTATTGCTTCAAAGGAAAAAGAGCCATAAATCACTAGTGTCACGTCCTCAACCCTTACACCAGCGAAGAGGACGCGACGAACACCACATACAACTGGGCAAACAGCCCCATGAACATGGATAAGGATAAATAAATGCTGAAATTAAACAACTTAAACATAATGCAAACAGGATGCATAATTCCTCAATGCAAATGCATACTGAGATGCATAGAACATGCAGAGGTACACAGTTATTCAACATCATACAAGGATTTATAATTCTGAAATCATACAGCGGAAGCAAACATATACATTTCCAGCATTTAACATGTTCATCATAATTCATTTGACATCAATATAATTGCAGAGATGGAATCAATCAAGATTACTTATCTTTTTTATGAAGAGTTTACCCCGCAACCAGCTACGTCGCTGCAACGTTCCACCCAACCATAGGCCAGCGTGCTCATCAATCTCTCAGCAACACTGCCACCCCCGAGTTGGGCATGATTCCTCCAAGGATAAGGGTCAATGCAGGCTTACACATAGCCAGGGGACTTAATCAGCAACCAACACCACTGGGTTTACCAGGCCTTCAACAATCAGCCAAGCCAGCACAATCCGAAGACCAACCACTATATACATGCAGCAAAAACAATCCCTTCATAGCCTTGTGAAGAAGGCAAGGACAACCGACAGGTGACAGTCCCAAACCACAGGTGAAACACAGCTCAAGCCACAAGACAACTCAGAGTTGTTCTTGGCCCTAGCGTGGCCAAAACAACTCAACAGCAACACCTAAAGCCAGGGTACTTCAACAACCCACACTCACAATGCAAATGATGGCAACAATCCATAGCCCACAGTGGATAAGAAACAGAACTCCCAGCATAGCCATGGGAAACTCAGGCACAGAGGTGGCAATCAATAGCCAACCACAACGTGGGGAAGACAACAGTCCCACAACGGAAGAAGTGAACACACATGCACAGTCCGAGATGGAAAGAGGACGGACTCTCAAAAGCACCAAGGTATAACAGCAAATACCACTCACGGCATGGGAAGACAACAATCCCAAAAACGTATCAGCATACATTACCAGCAACATGGGGAAAATAATAGCCCCAGTTTACACAGTCGAAGTCGCTGGAGAAGACTTACACAGACCGCGCTGGGAAGAAATTACAGTCTCACGATCTGTGCGTGAGGAAGACTGCACTCCCTGCGTGAAGGGGAAACTTCCACAGACCACAACCGTGAAAATGAAGACCAGGCCAACTGCCTGCGCGTCCCTGCATGAGAGCAAACAACTCTCTATGCGTGAGGATGAGCCGACCACCATGAGGAACGAATAGACCTTCCTATGCGCACACGGATGAACAGATAGAATGGAGGAATGGGGAGAGCACCGTCGTGGGAGAATGGAGTCAATGCCTCCTCTGCCCATGCGACGTGAGGAGGAAGAATCCGTTGGTGGAGTGGACACGTGGGCAAGGACTGATAGTCCTGCCACAACTACCACCACTCAACAATAACTACCTCAACCAACAACAACAAGACAATAAAGAGGTTGACAAGGGAATATGGAAAAACACAACAAGGTGGCAACACATGGGTTTCCCCCCCCCATAGACCAAGGTTTGACATCCCCCACCCCTTATCCTTTGGAATCATGCCCTTTTCATTTCAACGTTGCACTGCCGTAGCTGGTTGTGGTTTATTTTTTAATTGTTGTGCGTGCTTACATGATGTCGAATTATAATGTGCCGGATAGCACAATATACCATCGGCAACTACCCCTATTGCCGAAACATACACAACCAAATCGATGGTGGGGCTTTTGCCTTTAGCTCCTCACCACGATTAATTACAATATATACATCATGCAAACGGGGTCAAAACCGGGGTGTGACATTCCCCTCCCCCTTGGAATAACACTGTCCTCGGTGTTCCAATACATAGGAATACATATACAATTGCACATCAAAATTTCAAAATTTTTGCAGATCTGTCCCACGTTCAGTTATTCACTTTGAACGTTCAGGACCAAGCCCCTCGGCTTCCATGAACTTCTCCTACTGGTTCTCAGCTTCTAGCCTATCCCGAAGTCTAGGAACTTTGCGGCTATTGCCTTCATCATGTTCCCTCATTGGGCAGTCCCGGCGTAAATGATGTCCTCTGCATCTCCAACATTGCACTGGCTGCTTCATCTTTACCTGCTCAATTTCCTTTGAGTCTTCATGCCTGGACCGTTTCTTATCGGGTCACTTGGATGAATGTCCCATCACTAATCCACCTTCCTTTCCTTTGTCGATTGCTTCTAGAAGGATTTTTACCTCCCTTTGCAAACCAATAGAGTCTTGCAAAATCTGGTGGTTCATTTCATTCTGCCTTTTTTGTATCTTGAGCATCTCCCCAAGATTCTCTTAGGTCTTGGAAATCATTTGAAGGAGACTTCCAGCTAAGTCCAACAACTTTTGATCTACTGCCATGATCAATGTGCACCACCAGGTTTCACTTTTCTCACCTGTGAAATGCACCATTGAAATTCTATCAGACCAAGCATAACATAGACATTAAAATCAGTCAGTTAATTACCCAATTGGCATGACAGTCCAAGCCTCATCAAGGAGACTTTCATATTTTTCCATGCCTTCCCCAATAGGCACATGAGCTCATTCATGTCCATTCTTGGGCAGGGAATTTAACCACTCCAGCATTCACAATTCACCTTCAGCAAAACACACATTCCATTTTCAGTCATACATGCATTCAACAATCTTTTGTTTTCACAATGCATATATATATATATATATATTCGTAATTAAAAAGGGCAAGAGAGAGCAGCAAGAGTTTTTCCCTCTTTGTTTTTGTTCCATCCTGGAATCCACACCACTACGGTGGCTTTTCATGCTCTCAGCCTCTTTCACTTCATCGTGAATGCTAGACCAATCCTTCTTGGTCATGACACTTTGTGTCTTCGGTCTATTCCAGACCTCTAAACCATGGAGTCTCTCCACATGGTTTGTCTCAACTGCTAGGAAACTCATGGTCTCACTAGCACCTTTTTCATTGCCGCTCATTCCAAGCTTTCCAGGACAGTCACATGTCCACATGCACCCCTAGGATGCTCTCATAGTCCTCGCTCCCATCGATACCTATATCCAAACATTGAATTGATTCACATGTTTAGTTTATTCTCATCGGTTTTACCTCTAGAACAAGAGCTTAAAACATCATAACCAAGTCATATACACAGGTACATTCATAAGCAAAATGATCCAATACTTATCTATATTGTGCATTTCCTCGTTCGTCCACAGGATCCTGCTTCGCTTTGCAAGCCTTGGGATCGCCTATGGAATTAGATGTTAGGTTAGCACGCAGGCTACCCCACAACATCAAATAATTAATATCCATCCAGTACTCCCTCATGTCAACTGGGCTTGGAACTTTACCATGACCATTTCCAGGTCTAGGATCTACTATGGATCCTCAGGCATATCTCAGCCCAACATACACTTATACCAACACACACTTATATCACAATAACCCTTACTCCGCAACCCCTCACAACAACCATTTACCTTTTACCTTTTACCTTTTGGGTGCAACACCCAACTGCATCTATTTAGCCTGTCAACACAAGCAATACAAGCAATACAAGCAAACTTCATCAGCGTTATTGCTCTAAAACTGTAATCATATTTCATGTCATTCACTGTCAAGTATTGAGACACTAGGAGTGCGTCCACTCCCTAGAGTGTAATCAATATTGAAAACCCTTTCATGACTCAACATCAGAAAAGTATGCACCCTTCCCCAGTGTGTACCATGTAGGCCCTATTCATACTCAAGCAATCGGTCACAATGGAAATAAAATCAAAACATGTTTTGCATATGGAACTTTAACAATTCAGCATGCATATTCTTAGCAAGGGTCACAGAACACTTATCCATTTGTCGACGCAGTATGCCTTCATTAAGGAGGAATGGGGGCTCCTCCCCTGAGTTAACAGTCCCTCAGTTTGCCATCCCAACTCCTTTTTACATTTCATATTCACACATGTCTTACCGACATAATTTATACCATCTCATTCATGTTACTACCAAACATGCAGTGCAGATGAGACATTTCCAAAATGTCCAATGGCGTTTCCCCCGAAACCCATTTCCAAGGGAAAACCTTCCCATGAAGTTTGGCTCTTGCAGGCCATCACACATGATCTTAGTGTAGTGTGTACTCCTGGCACATTCATCAAATAGCCAAACAGTCAATAATCACCTAACAATACAATCCAAATTGATTGTTCCATAACCAAGCAATGACATTGGTAATCAAATAAGAATTTGCAATTCTGCCTACTACAGAAATTGACTTGCTCAATTGTGGGTCTCTTGTAAGCAGCACTACTATGCCCATTATAATTTCATGCTTACTATCATAATATGAATACCCACTTACCATGTGTCCTCCTGACACAATCTTACACAAGCCAACAGTGATTAGTAGTCGTCAGCAATTCTTAAATCCGAAATCCACAATTCAAATTTAACAACCCATACCAACTACTTTTACAACTATGAGAGTCTTCTCATAAGGTTTAGCTCTTTCATATGGTAGATTCTGGCATTGGTCAGGGTCTTACCTCTCACTGCCATGCTTGAAATAATCTACCTGAAACCTGAGCTTCAATCATCCAACACAATCTTATGCAAGCCAATAGTGACTAGTAGTTGTCAGCAATTTCTTAAATCCAAAATCCACAATTCAAATTTAACAACCCATACCAACTACTTTTACAACTATGAGACTCTTCTCATAAGGTTTAGCTCTTTCATATGGTAGACTCTAGCATTGCTCAGGGTCTTAACTCTCACTGCCATGCTCGAAATAATCTACCTGAAACCTGAGCTTCAATCATCCAACACAATCTTATGTAAGCCAATAGTGACTAGTAGTTGTCAGCAATTTCTTAAATCCGAAATTCACAATTCGAATTTTAACAACCATATGGTAGATTATGGCATTGGTCAGGGTCTTACCTCTCACTGCCATGTTCGAAATAATCTACCTCTCACTGCCATGCTCGAAATAATCTACCTGAAACATGAGCTTCAATCAACCAAACACTTGGTAAGTATGGATGCATATAACCTTTTCATCGCTACAACCATTACTGAAGCATTTTCAGAATTTACAAAATTCGAATACTTCCAGCGCTTAGTCACATCAACATTACCAAAACTCATTTACTTCACGCAATCATCATCATACTAACATTTGCAAGGCATAGTCACATCATTCATACAATGAAATGTTTAGATACCCTTACTTCACAAGCGTATCATTCATACCACCTCGCTCTTCCATAGAGCATTTCTGGCAGCCAATTGATTATGATTATCCTGCATTCATAACAACCTTTGAAATGGTTCCTGAATTGTCATCAGTCATCGTTTCAGTCATTAGTCATTCATAATATCACATGCACTCATCTCAATGCATTCATGCAATACATCACAACATTTTCCCCATACTTACTCTCCTTGGGCTACTAAGCTCAATCATGACACCTTTCTATATTCCAACATCCACATGGTATGAGGTCTCTTACCTGTACCAATCCATGGAATTTGTCATAAGCAAACTCTTACCTACATGGGTCGTACTTACACCCTTGACATGACCAATTTGGTTGGTCCTTTGTAGGAGATCACAGCATTTGCTCACCAACTTTTGTTATGGACTTGTTGCCTTATCCCTTTCTTCATAGGGTTGCTGGTCACATCATCAGCATCAGCAACATATTCAGCCTTGTCCATGTTGTCGTTGGTCTTTCCACTAATGCCAATACCCATACAATAACTATCATTAGTGGTTTATTATGAACGTATAATCCTCAATATACCATGTATGCAAATCATATCCTCATGCATTTCATGCATAAAACGTAGGAAATGTAACATAGTTAGCAAGACAGGGTTTTAAAGAAACTTCCCTTTTCAAGTCTTTCATCCTGGCATGGAACTCCTTTTCCACCCAACAGCGGATTTGACTTCATAGTCCTTGCTACCTCTGGGCATGCAATTGTCCAGATTTGTCCATTTGATAGCAGCGGCCATCATTAGCACTTTGCTGCTCCATGCTCAGATTCTGGCGGCTTTCCCCTGTTCCCTACTGGATAAGCTTTCCAATGCCTATCCATATGCTTCATTCCGACCTTGAGTGTGAAAACCACACCACTTCTAAAAATGAATATTTTCACCAAATCTTTGCATCTTATACACAGCTGCATTTTTAACTGGGTGCCAACTTCAGCCACCTGTAAATCCATTGAAAGACAGCTAAAAAATCCTGTTGAAAAACCATCGAAACCTGCTGGAAATCCCACTTGGAAATCTCAAAATTTCCCCTTGCAAAATCGGCTCTCACTTCGACTATCCATCCGACGTTTCGGATCCCCAAACGGCTAACATCTTCTGTCATTTTGGATCCCCAAACGGCTAACATCTTCTGTCATTTTGGATCCCCAAACCACTAGCTTCTCCGCTATCATTGGAAATCGGATCATCTAACCTATCAGACGGCTAGTTCTCTAAGCTTCCGACACTCCGGCAGTTTGATCAACTAAATTTTTTCGACATGTCGAGCCGATCTTTCTTTGGCTTCCGGCGTATCGACAGACCGATCTTCTAATTTTCTCCGACTTGTCGGCGGCCCGATCTTCTAAAACTTTCCGATGTTTTCAATACTTAGAAAAATTTTAATTTTTCTTCTTCTTCTTGTCGCCACATCGGATGCTCGATCCACTATCTTCTTTCGACGTTTCGACGTTCTCTAGAAGATCTCTGCCGAAACTACGGCTCCAGCTTCAACTATTTCCTCCGAACTTCCCCTTTTTTTTCTTCCGCTGATGGCATCGGAAGTCTCTTTGGCTAACAGAGCCAACGTATCGGCTGCTCCAACCGCTAACGTCTTCCGATGACTTTCAACACTTAGAAATTTTTTGAATTTTCCTTCTTGTCGGTTTATTTCACCCAACGGCATCGGCTCTCAACACCTTTTCATTTCCGCCACTACGGCTTCCACATCCACTATTTTCCTCCGAAACTTCTCTTCTTTTTGTCGGCAAGGAAGTTCCCTCAATAGCCGCAACGGTGGCTCGTCATCCTCTATCTCCTTCCGATCGGTGGCCAAATCTACTATTGGCGTGACCCGATCGGCATCGGCGGGCTTTTCGCATTGGAAGGCTAGTGCCTTTGGATTCCGCAACGGCGGGCATTCAAACCACTTCCTGCTTCCGATGGCCGAGGATTCTGATACTTAGAAGAATTATGAAAATTCTTTCACGGCGTCAGCGGCCTTTCTCGTTGGAATACTTAGTGCTTTTGTCTTCCGCAACGGCAGACGCTCTAACCGCTAAATTCTTTCGACGACCTTCGAACACTTAGGCGATTTTCCTTCCACCTGTTCTCCGTCGGCATGCTTTCGCCTAATCTCTTCCGCTACAGCGGAAGTCCATTCCACTAACATTTCTGATTCATCGGAAGTCAATTCCGCTAAGTGTTACGATGACTCAAACACTTAAACAAATTTTCCAAATTTTCTTTTTCCGCTGCTGTGCCTCGTCGGATGGCCTTTCGACTACATCTTCCGACGTATCGGAGGAGCTTCTCACTAGCTCTTCCGACTGTCAACACTTAGGCAAATTTTTGAAGTTTGTTGTCATCCAATTTTGATCTCTGCTGGGCAGAAGGCAATTCTGCTTCTGTCACTGCATCCTGGTGGTCCATTCAGGCCCATGCTGCAACATGAGCTCTGATACCACTCTGTCACGTCCCCGACCCTTACACCAGTGAAGAGGATGCAATGAACACCACATACAACCGGGAAAATAGCCCCATGAACATGGACAAGGATAAATAAACGCTGAAATTAAACAACTTAAACATAATGCAGACAGGATGCATAATTCCTCAATGCAAATGCATACTGAGATGCATAGAACATGCAGAGGTACACAGTTATTCAACATCATACAAGGATGTATAATTCTGAAATCATACAGCGGAAGCAAACATATACATTTCCAGCATTTAACATGTTCATCATAATTCATTTGACATCAATATAATTGCAGAGATGGAATCAATCAGGATTACTTATCTTTTTGATGAAGAGTTTACCCCGCAACCAGCTACGTCGCTGCAACATTCCACCCAACCATAGGCCAGCATGTTCATCAATCTCTCAGCAACACTGCCACCCCCGAGCTGGGCATGATTCCTCCAAGGATAAGGGTCAATGCAGACTTACACATAGCCAGGGGACTCAATCAGCAACCAACACCGCTGGGTTTACCAGGCCTTCAACAATCGGCCAAGCCAGCATAGTCCGAAGACCAACCACTATATACACGCAGCAAAAACAATCCCTTCACAGCCCTGTGAAGAAGGCAAGGACAACCGACAGGTGACAGTCCCAACCCACAGGTGAAACACAGCTCAAGCCACAAGACAACTCAGAGTTGTTCTTGGCCCTAGCGTGGCCAAAACAACTCAACAGCAACACCCAAAACCAGGGTACTTCAACATCCCACACTCACAATGCAAACGATGGCAACAATCCACAGCCCACAGTGGATAAGAAACAGAACTCCCAGCATAGCCATGGGAAACTCAGGCACAGAGGTGGCAATCAACAGCCAACCACAACGTGGGGAGGACAACAGTCCCACAACGGAAGAAGTGAACACACATGCACAGTCTGAGATGGAAAGAGGACGGACTCTCAAGAACACCAAGGTATAACAGCAAATACCACTCATGGCATGGGAAAATAACAATCCCAAAAACGTATCAGCATACATTACCAGCAACGTGGGGAAAACAACAGCCCTGGTTTACACAGTCGAAGTCACTGGAGAAGACTTACACAGACCACGCTGGGAAGAAATTACAGTCTCCCGATCTGTGCGTGAGGAAGACTGCACTCCCTGCGTGAAGGGGAAACTTCCACAGACCACAACCATGAAAATGAAGACCAGGACAACTGCCTGTGCGTCCCTGCGTGAGAGCGAACAACTCTCTATGCGTGAGGGTGAGCCGACCACCATGAGGAACGAACATACCTTCCTATGCGCACGCGGATGAACAGACAGAATGGAGGAATGGGGAGAGCGCCATCGTGGGAGAATGGAGTCAATGCCTCCTCTGCCCATGTGACATGAGGAGGAAGAATTCGCTGGTGGAGTGGGCACGTGGGCAAGGACTGACAGTCCTGCCACAACCACCACCACTCAGCAATAACTACCTCAACCAACAACAACAAGACAATAAATAGGTTGACAAGGGAAGATGGAAAAACACAACAAGGTGGCAACACATGGGTTTTCCCCCCCATAGACCAAGGTTTGACATCCCCCACCCCTTATCCTTTGGAATCATGCCCTTTTCATTTCAACGTTGCACTGCCGTAGCTGGTTGTGGTTTATTTTTTAATTGATGTGCGTGCTTACATGATGCCGAATTATAATGTGCTGAATAGCACGATATACCATCGGCAACTACCCCTATTGCCGAAACATACACAACCAAATCGATGGTGGGGCTTTTGCCTTTAGCTCCTCACCACGATTAATTACAATATATACATCATGCAAACGGGGTCAAAACTGGGGTGTGACAACTAGTGATTTCAAAATTTCTTGCCAAAGTAAGTTAGAAAACATGTTCAATGTTTATATGCATTTTGCATCTTGTTATGTTAATAAATCAAATAGTCAAACACATTCTCCTCAAGTTTCTTGTGAATCTTGTCATCAAAAAAGTTGTATTTTATTGTCAAGCCAATAAGCTTCTTAAGAAACACTACAATTCAATTTCTATGACAAACTTCTACCTATACACAGTTCTTACCTTCTAATTTTTCTAGAAAAGAGGCTTTCGTAGTGTTCATTAAATAGATTTGAAATATAATTTGTATTCATTAACCTCACTAACCAACCTAGGGAAAACTATTTTAGCAGTGTTATGATAACAAATGATAAACTACTTATTGTGCTAGTTCTCTTTAGGCCTCACCAATTTCGGCTTAGTGTTGTCTCAACATCTCATTGCTATTGTATTTTTTTCTGATGTTTACAACGTCCTAGCCGATGTACACTTGTCACTTTCTACCATAACAATGGACTTTCTAGCTCTATGATCAATCTGATTTTAACCCATGATATTGCTCATGGCCTTTCTGCACTCTTTTGTATCGTTGTTTCATTAATTGCCCCAATTTTTCCCCATCCATATTACTATTCATCCAACCAAATCCTTCACCCTATGCTTTTTTTCCACATTTATATAAATAATATATTTTAGAGAGGTTATTTTCCTCTTGCTCATTGCAGCCCCTAATTTCTTCTAACCTGATTAACTAGATTTTGTACAAACCCCATGCTCCTAGATACTTGTAGTTTCTTCAACTCTTGTCTTGTATCTCATTACTTTGATTGTTTCACATTTGGATTATGGTTCACTTTCTCACCTTTCCATTGCCTTTCTTCAGTATCCTCTTGTCTAAGTAAGAAATTTCAATTTATCTGAATGAAGCAGTTATATGTTTTCTTCTTAATAAATAAATCACTAAGTAAGGTCCCCGAGACTTGATTAACTGTTCATCATACCAACTAAGTACTTGTCTACACTCTAAATCGATAGTTGTGTTTTGCATTCTACTTGTCAGTTTACTAGCCAATTGTCTATTGCAAATTAGCCTTCATATGTGTACTTATACAATTAACTATTTAATTAGTTTAAATATACATCTAATATGCAACTGATATTTCTCTCAGTTGCTTAGTTTATTCCTTAAGAGTGAAGGATGCTAGCATTGCCTCAGTAATTGATTACAAATTGGTTCTTGTGTTTTCTTGGAATAGAATTAAGCAAAATGAAGCAGCCTCATTATTCCAAAATAAAAGGAACAAATCATTCATCATACATGTTTATCTCAAGAACTATCTCCTAGTTTTTCGACCTTAATAGAGGACTGGACATAAATATAGAATTAAACCATCAACTAGCCTTAATTGATATGCAATTGCATTTGAGAAGACTACCTATTTTCTATTTACTTTTACATTCTCAGCTATGCCAAGTCTTGTCCATTTTACCAAAGGGCCTCATGGGTGATTTGTCTTTAGCAAAATAAGTATAATATGCAAATGTTCGATGTGCTGAAAATTCCAATAGTATAATCCACAATGATTTTATTTATTGTAGTTATTATTTCCATTGTGTTATGAATGAGGTTAAAAAATTCTTTTATACATGCAGTATGTTTTCTTTGGGCCATGAAGTAGAGAAAAATATGCATTTCCCTGTCAAGTAGCTTTTTCACATCTCTACTATTAAAGTCTAATATACCTTTGTTGTGATAAAAAATTTATTGTAAAGGTCTCAAGGGACTTGAGATTTGCAATTCAACATAATTTGCATTTTTGTAGGAATAGATTCAAATATGATTGCATTGTATTTCTTAGTAAAATTTTAGAATGAAATTCTATCAAAAGATTCTTGATCTCTATTCAGAGTCTCTTATAACTTACGATATTGTACACAAAGTTAAATACCATATATCAAGTAAAAATAGTCGATTTGACCTTCTATGATTAATATCCTAATACAAGTTCAATCTTATTGACCTCTACATTTTACATAATGCCAATTGCCTATGTTGCATTGAAAACAAGATTGGACATTGGCAATAGACATTGGCTTAAGGCTAATGAGTTTTACATCAAACTACAATATCAAATACCATTCCAGGCATCTATTTATTGCCATTGTTTCCCTGGTAAACAATTTTTTTTGGCAAAGTGAGTACCAACTAGTCTTTCTACAGTAACAAAATAGTCTACTACACATTTACCTTGGCATTTATCAATTTTCTTCCCAATGTGTATGTTTTATCCTTTTCTATCAACACATTGTCTTGCCAGTAATAACAAATATTTTAACAAATTACCAAACATCTTTGTTTGGTAGAAATATCAAGGACTAGACAAATAGAATAGAGAAAACATCAACCAGCAAAAAGACAAGAGGTAAAGAACAATTTTCAATTTTCCTAAATAATACTTGGTTATTTACCATCTTTTGCAGTAAGACTAGTATACAGATCTACATATAGGCAGTTATTTTCTCCCATGAATTATAGTATATTGAATACTCTCTCATATAAATATGTTGTTATTTTGATCTTTCTTGTCTATTTATAACTATAGTCCTAAACAACCTATATTGCAACAATTGACTATAATCCAGCTCTGTTCAACAAAATATATCAAGGTTTCTGAAGGTGATGTCTTGGCACTATATGGACCTAGCAAAATAAAAATCCCAACTTCACCTACAAAGACCCAGCTAGTGCATGTTGATTTAGTAGACAAGGATGGAAAAATAACAATAACAATAGATATTATCAATCACCTAATTCCTCATTTTGTCAATTAGTTCTATCCTAAAACTAGTGTCAGAATCACTGAATTTTCCATAAAGAAAAAAGGATCGTACCATAGAGGGGATGCAAAATATTGCACTATCCTCCTTGACAAAACAAAAGTTGAAAATATTGAACAAGTTTGCATATATCGTAAACTTCCACTATATACCATGCTAAGTGAATTGATGGCATCAAATGAAGCCTATTCAGTTGGCTATATTGCATCGATTATGATTGGCTTCTAGCAAAACAATACACAATATAAACTAAGCATCGAAGATGTCCTGAGAAATAGCATGTGACCATGCAACTGTAAGTCTTTCCTCTTTTTCCACACAAGCTAACTACCTATTGACCCCTTTGAGATTTTTTGTGCCTCTTTTGCTATTTCACATTGAAATTACTACAATGCTTGTAGCTCCATAGACATACTCTCATAGTACTTTTCAATCTGTTTTAGTTACAAATGAATGAAATTACAAAGATCTTCTTGATGAAATACATAAACATCTTACAAGCAGCGTTCTACCATTGTGACTTGTTCAAAAACATTGTAAGAAATGGTCCAAAAGGAATCCAGTCAATGCAGTTCTCTGCAATGACATTTGTAGATGCCCTTAATGATGAATTTGCAAAGCAAATTTTGCTTTCAATTTACCACTCCACGATTCAAGCAACCGAATATTTTGATTTTGCATCATGGAATTTTCCTGTGCATTGTTTCTTTTTAGCTTGTAGTTTTTCCCCTTCTTCTCTAGAAAAATAAAAGCACATAAATAGTAAAAACAAGCTTTCCTAAATGCAAATAGAAGGCTTGATAAAAGCAAAGAACGTTTTTGCAGCACCTTTTCAACAAATCTTCACTAAATGCAAACAACCAATGATGCATAGTTTATCGAATTAAATATCTTGCAAAGAAACAATATAACCTATATACGAGCATAATGTTGAATGCATTTTAGAAATAGATGACCGGACAATTGAATGTATATTACATAATCCATCACTTACGGAATGTTGTCCAAAAATTGCCAAAATCTCATTTGAAGATTACTCAAAAAGTGTTTCAACAATTGTTTTCTATTTGCAGAAGCTATCTCAAAAAGGGATCTTCACCCTCGGAGTAGACAACATTCATGAAGTCAAGAAGTTGTAACTGATGCATTAAAACTTTGCAACAACTCTTATGTTATTATATATTGGTTCCTTCATCAAAAACCTACTCTTAGTTTTCAAAAGTTAGGTGTTTGTTGCTATTTTTGCATATTTATTAAAACATGTTCCAGTAGTTTTGCCACTATCCAATCCAGAATTTGTATTAGTGTTCCTAGATCTGTACATGGACAACTTGCTTTAAACCTTTGAAGATTTTTTTGTCTCTTGAAAACAAAAAAATGGTGTTATTTAGACAATAATGATATTGTTGTGTCTATATAATCGCATACTTCTATCTCAAAATCTATTAGATTCCATATGCATTTACAATTTTTGTTGGCATGAAGGTCATTATGCTTCATAGCCATAGCTTATACTTGCTTCAATCACAACAACAGGTAAGGTTTTCAAAGTTTGGATTATTTATAATTAAAAAACACTTGCTTGCTTTTACCTTTCATAGTTCACTTATTGTATTCAACAGAGGGAATTGTTATTTGCATACATGGAAGTTAGCAAAAGAAAAATGGGATAAAAAGATGTCAACATATATGTACTCACGCATTTCTATAATCGTTTATTAGCATAAGAAAATTAATCCTTCTATTTTATAATCCTTCGTTGGAGACATCTTTCTCCATGATAACCCTTTGGTTGTTTGATGACATGCATGTTATCATATCTTGTTGTATAACTCGTATCCTGCATACTAACTCTCGACAACTATTAAAGCCAAATTTTATATGGGTTTGTATAGAAGCATTTACTTCTTTTTCCTATTCCAAGCAATGGTAATGGAAATTGATAATGGATATAGCTTATTGTAACAAGTCTTATAATTCATTTGCATCTAGACAGCTAAATACAATTTTTTATAGCTATTAAAATATTAGCTTATATTATGGCTTTGATCCAGGAATTTATGCAAGTCACAATTGGATTAGGTTGCTTTTTTAATGTGGACTTTGGTTTCTGGTACCATTACGGTAAAACCAAGGCATTATGTCAAACCATGATTGATGTTTCTATTGAATTAATAATATTGTTGTAGGTTCCTTTGCTCTTTCTTGCTATTGGGTTCAATGTTGATTCTTTGTTGTTAAATTTGTCTACATTTCATTTGCATTTCTTGAATTCATAGAAAACTCTCAATTAAAGATATTGTCCTATGCTTAAAAATATCAGCATTAACTATGGCTTCGATACAGGTATTTATGCAAATTACAATAAGATCAAATTGTGTTTGGAATGTGAACTATGGTTTCTAATTTCATTGCAAATAAAAAACTTTGCCTTTCTTGCTTTTGACTACCAGTTTCAACTTCTGCAAAATAATAGAGACTTTTGCATTTATATTCTAGCTTACTCCTTTTGTAATTTTGTCATATTCATTATGAATAAATATATTAGACCGAAACCATGGGATTATTTAAATGCCTACTTTGTATTTTGGTTTGATTGATGATGATGTTGTAGGTTCCTCCATTGTTTATTTCTATTGGATTCACTGCCATTTCTTTGTGTTTATATATGTCTAGATTCCATTGGCAATTTCTCAATTGGCATAAAACTACTAGCCAATGATATTGTCATATGCTTAGAAAATATGATTAGTACAATTCCAACTATGTTAATCAATGATGTCATATAGATAGAAACAATTTTTTGCCTCCTCTCCCCATGTAGTGTCCCTTACTTTGAAAAATGATTTATGGCAATGCCTTTGTGTTTTTTTTTCTTCATATCGTTTTCCCTTCTTCGTATCAAAATGCACAAACTAAGATGTCAATATGCAGATTTAGCAATTGCAATTTGCAATTTCTGGCTTCCTATAAAAACCTTTGGGTCCCCTAGTCTTCTAGCAAATATATGGAATAATTTCTACATGCACAACGTTCACTTGTTCACTATTTAGTGCCATTAGAAGATACATTGGAACTTGTACTTAACATATATCCAATCTTCATTTTAATGAAGCAATTAATTTCCATCATAATTTAGACAAATGGCTACACATGGAAGCACTAGCAATTAACAATCTTTGTGTAGAAATATAAGACAATGGATCCTTTCCAAAGGGTCACATTGGCTCTAATGACAAAGAAGGAAACATTTAATTGTCGTCATAATTTAGAACAAGGATGATTTTAAGGAACCATACTTATTTAAAAGTGTATACATGTTGGTNCAATATTTTTCAAAAAATATTTTAATTTCCAAGGATTTTATATCATTTATATAATAATTTGGCGATTTTTAGGGTGAAAAAATTTTACCCCATCAAAATTGAGCGAAAAAGGGCTTCAAAAAATGCAAAATGGTGAATCGTTTTTGGGAGAAAAACATGGAAAAAAAGCCCACTGGGCTAAAATTCGCCCCTAAAATTATCCCTGATTTAGAAAAATGGTTGCACTTGGAAACACTAGCAATTAATTTTCTTTGTGTAGAAATATGAAAGGAAATGGATCCTTGTAAAAGGGTCACATTAATTCTAATGACAAAAGGTTGGTGCATGCTACATAATCGTGCACATGCAATAAAGGAAAAATGCACTATGGACAAGGTCACATAGGTTTGAATGCAATACATACAAATTTGGATAAAACATTTGAAAAAACATCTATCAATTGGGTATGTGTTATGTTGTTCCATGTTCTTCCATTACCAATGATGGATTTTTCTTATCTTGATGATAAAAAGGGCTTGTGGAATGTTATATATATTAAAAAATTTGTTAATCTGAAAAGTAGTTTGAAGTGAATGTCGTTGGGATGATTTGGCAGTGTCATGATAGCTTTCTGCAATTTTATTATTAGTTATATCCATAACATGACTTATTGATTTTTCCAAAAAAAAAATATGTTTTCTATTTATATATTTTTATGCAAACAACATTGCCACATTAATAAACTCTATGTATAGCATTTCTCTATCATGCAGTGAATATAAAAAGAAAATGGTCTATTGGATGAAGAGGTTTATAATCTGGGTAACTGCATTTTTTCTAAGGTAATCGTTTTATCTTTATTTTTATTTTAAATACAACTTGCTATGATTTGTCTATATATATTTCCCAATTTCACTTAAATATATCACATGCTCAAATCTAGGGAAACTAGGCCTATATATACACCTTTCATTATTTTTCTTGGGTAATATATACCATGATGATAATGATAAAGATATCCATACATAATTAAAACAACATTTTGTTATCAATCTAAGGTTATGCCTTAAAAGCAATGTAATCTACTCAATTATCAATTTGTTCGTTTGAAACACCTTTTCCAGAAAAAACCACTGAAATTTGTAAGAAGTGTTATGTGGTTTCTCAAGGCCTTGTCTAAAGTATTTTGATTCTCAATAAATAGCCAAATTCCAAAATTCAAATTCCATTAGTTTTTTTCCCTAAATCCTCCATGTATTTTGCAGTCTTCCTTTGTCACAATAAACTACGTTTCTTGATTATGTGTTTGTGATTATGTGTCAAATAGCTATGACAAATTTGTGGTATCACCATGGATCCTTGAAAAATATAGCTCGCTAATAGAGTCATCATATCACAAATATTTGTAAAATGACATTTGTATTAACATCCACATCTCTTTAGTAAGAGGCATCTCCAAAAAAACTATGTATGGACAATTAGGTTTCAACTTATGCCCAGTGAACACAAAAACATGTTTAAGGCCAGATCTTGGCTTTAAACTTGAAAAGGATGTAGATATATAGTTAACAAAAATGGAATTATGCTTAAATTTACAATTTGAAATTCAAGCTAACAAAAATGCCAACCAATAGTAAACATAGAATTATGTTTAGGCATAAGATTTGTTGATTAAAAGTATTTTTCTTGCATTTTCTTAAGCTTGTTTCCATTAACATCATTTACTTGCATTATGGAACAATCATGTGAGTAATGCCTCTTTTCAATGATGCATTTGTTTCCTTGTGTATCTGACTTAGGATATTGGATTTTCCAAGACAGCTTATATACTCATGTTCAACTAATACTTGCATGTGAAAATTTTCTTGTAGTTTAATAGCCTCAAACTCACTTTGTCATTGCCTACTCATAATCCCATTAAAACCAAAGCTCGATTTCATGATAAAAAAACAAGATTTATAGTATGAAATAATCAATAACAATTTGCTTTAATGCATTACCTACAACATCAGTATAAGATCCATAAGCTCAAGTTCATTGCAGTATTCAGTGTTTCATCCCTACTTGTCATTTTAAAAAATTGTATAGTCAGTGTTGTGCGTATTTGATTTTAACTCGGTCTGAATTAGTTTTGACAAATGGAAATCAGACTTTGCTCACCCAATGCTTCTATCTTTTGCTAGATGGCAGTTAATACCTAAGGAACAACAATCCTCATTTTGACCTTGTGATTGTTACTATTGCATGGATTGCAATTTAGCATATACCAGCTTCTATGCTCTACTATCAGGCAAGTCTATTAAGTAAGCAATTCCTTTGTTTGCAATTTTAAATAGTTTGCATGCTTCAAGGCTAAAAAAATCTAACATGGATTCCCTATTGGTCTTAGAAAACATGGCTACATGCAATGACTCAACATTGACAATGTGTAATGAGTCCAATAAAAAAGTGGACAATGGTAAATATTCTAAAAGGAATTATGAAACCAAAACAGAGCTTGCCTTACCATATTTCTACTATATTTGAGGTCAAATGTCAACTAGCTTGTGCTTTGACACCAATCTCTATGGTACAATCTGTATTACTATGATTTTTCTTTGCATCCAATCTACTTTTACACCATAGTAAGATATCTTCTTTGACAAAATTACACAACCCTATTGTTTTTAAAATTTCTTGTTCTACATTCTCAAATTAATGGAAAATTAAAATTCTACATAAATGGACTGTGGACCTAAATGAATCTACACATAAGAACTTGATACAAGATAATCTAGACATACCGGTTTGTTTAATGGTCAAAATTGATGTTCTAGTTTTCATCTTTTATTATTGTTTTTTGCATTGTCTTATTTTTACTACTTTTTGACAACGTTTTTCCCTTCTGAAATATTGAAATAACTACATGTTTACAATCATTTAGTCATTAATTTCTTGCAATTGCTCAAAATATGGTTGGATGTTTGGAAAAAATCATATGCATCAGAAACTAAAAAAAAAATCCAAAACCAACAAAAACAAAAAAACAAGGGATGGAAATAGAATATGGCAATTCTCGTATTCTAGTAGATGAATTTAAAGTGGATAGTTTGACTACAATTTGTTATAAACGGTCATCAAATAGAAAAGAATCAAAATTGGAAGGAAAAAAACCTAAATTGCAATTTAAGGTATGTTGGCAAATTGTTGATGGGTAAGCTTCAGGTTTTCAAGATACCTGGTTTTATGTTTATACCTATCTGAGCTTGCATTTTTTTATGAACTAGTTTTTTGGCTATATATTCCATGATTTTGATATAGATACATGTTGTCTACTAATGCCATATATAAAACTATTTCCAAATTCAAGCTTTGTTGTTTTTGGCACACATTACTTAATATCTCTTATATTGTTATCCTCTCAACTAAAATCATTTAGCCTATAATTTTCTAGGTTCACCCAAATGCCAAGGCCTGTGTTTTTCTCAAAATAGATGCTCAAACAAGACTGTTATTCTTTCATGATTTATCATTAGGTTGGTTGGCATTTTTTTTTACAATATATTCCCTTTCTGTTAAATAGGAAAGTGGTTATGCATTGCTTTCCAAAATGAAACAGTTTATTATTTGTATTTTATGCAACCTTTGTAAAATCTAAACCAAAGGTTTATAGTGACCACTAGTCACAAACCTATCTACAATATTGAGCTATGATAAATTTAAATGGCATTGCAATATTCAATACTCTTTTTATTGTTTATGTTCAATACACTCCCGTACAACTATCACTAGAGGCAATACCAATAAGAGGTTGATAAGCAATACTAGTAACAGCCTTGATACTTTGGGTCTCATAAGCCAATACATGACTCAATTCGGAAAAACATCTTTAGCACTACAAGCACAATTCTTTAAAATTGCAACAACAAAAAAATGTTTAAGTATTACAAGTAAATTTATCATTTCTACCTTGATTTATATTTCAAAATGTCAAATATTATACCCATAAAAGCTAGACCTGCTATCTTTTACTTGATTTTATATTTTTATTGGTTTTCTTCATCATATGATCCTTATTTAAGTACAATTGAAAAGTTATCGTGAAATTTTCATGGCATTTCACTCTGAAAAAAGTCTCAAGGAATTTGTAATAAAAAATATGCAAAGGCAAAGATTGTTCCTTAACTTGTACGTTCTTGTCTTCTATTTCTACTTATATTCCTCTCTTACTAGAATATATGTTTATCAATTCATTGTCCTAACTCTTTTAATTTGGTGTGTGATGGTCACATGGATGTTATAGACTTCTCAAATCCTACATATGTTCTAATGAAGAATGTACAGTGACATTCTTAAATTTGAATAGTCATTTTGCAAAAGTATGGTTGTCTTTTCATTTTAAAATATTTATTGGTACTTTGAATACAATTCCAAAATCTATTTAACTAGAAATAACACTATGTTTATTGTTTTCATAGAATTGCCAATACATAATCCAAAGATGCCAAAATCCCAGCCCATAAAAATGCATATCTATATGGCAAATGACTGGACAAGCAAATAGTTTTTGTTCTAGAAAAAACTGAGCAACAACTCTACAATAACAATAGTACAAATTCTTTCAAATGATAACTTTATCGTTCAAGAACTTGTACAGTTGCTCGTGATACAAGTCTTCTGAACTAAATTATAGCACTTGAAAAATAACATTTGCATTTACAAATGTACCTAAAAGAAAATGGTTTTTGACAGTGATGCTTGCAATCATGTTTACTATATATTTGCAATGTACCTAAAAGAAAATGGTTTTTGACAGTGGTGCTTGCAATCATGTTTACTATATATTTGCAACAATAGATCTATGATGATAGACTAATGACATAGCATTTGTTGCATTAATGCTAGCTTTTCAAATTGTATATTCAATCATGCATATAATTTTGATTGTTTCTATTGAATAGGAATTTGTCCAAGGATGAAAGAAATTGTCTTGTTTGATGGTTATGATTAAAATCCATTAAAATATATTGCCAATGTTAGATTCCAATTGTGTTGAAGAGTTTGGATATTGACAGTGTGCCTCTTGCATGTAGAACTATACATCCATTTTAACTTTCTCTCGGCTAATTAGCACACTTTCGTTTTGATCAATTATCAAATTGTCCAAATTTCTAGTACATGTGTGCTAGACTTCCATATAAGGCAGGCTCTAATTGCTAGATGGCATGAAAAAAGCATTGCATAAACCATGAGTAATCATAAACACTATGTTCAAGTGCTAATATACATGGGATAAGATTGCAATTATTTGGATTGCAATGCTCAACAAATCTATTTCTTAAAAATGAATAGCATGGATGATGCTTAATTTTCTTTGTGATCTTGAGATGAATCATCATTATGTCATTTCTTTAATAGGATTTAATGCAATGTATGTTTGTTAACAAAAAAAATATCATTATATCTATTATTGCAAGTGCATGCTAGAGTAGGTTTGTGGTCATGGAAATGAAAATGTCTTGGAGTTAAAAATATAAAAAAAAAGCATAATGAGTATGTGGATCAAATTCTCTACACCTTTTCTTAGGAATTGAGTTTCTCACATACTTGTTTTTCCCAGTCAATGCATCTTTCTTCAAAACAAATTTCTAAACCTATTTCTCAAAGGAATACGGACCAATGGCATTTTGTCATCATATGTTTTCTTAAGTTTTAGGAATTCTGGCCTCTAGCCTTTTTTTTTGCTCGAACTCCCTCACTTAGAAAGAGTGGCCTTTGGTCTGAGAAAACATTACCCGAGGACATCTATTCCGTCAAAATGACCCAAGGATCGCACCCATCTTAGACCACACCAACCGTCAACTTGAATGGATTTTGGGGTGTATCCTCCTAACTAGCTCATCCCTAAGGGGAATTGAACGGTCACCTTGCTAACGAGACCCACACTTTAACCAAATGAACTATCAAGAATTGATTAACGCTATATTGATGGCATTCAATATTTAGAGCCACGTTGCTTTTTTCCATTGGAAGGTATGGAAAAAAACATTGCATTCTCCAATTGAAATTAGTAACCGGGTTTTCGATGACTTAGGTTATAACCATAATTGTCTTATGTTCCTAATTCTATTCCTCTATTACTAGTATATATGTTTACCAATTCATTGTCCTAACTCTTTTAATTTGTTGTGTGATGGTCAAATGGTTGTAGACTTCTCAAATCCTACATATGTTATAATGAAGAATGTACAGTGACATTCTTAAATTTCAATAGTCATCAGGCGAAAGTATGGTTGTATTTTCATTTTAAAATATTTATATTTAAAAATGTCAAATATTATACCCGTAAAAACTAGACCTGCTATCTTTTACTTCATTTTATATTTTATTGGTTTTCTTCATCATATGATCTTTATTCAAGTACACTGGAAAAGTTATCATGAAATTTGCCTAGCATTTCACTCTGAAAAAAGTCTCAAGGAATTTGTAATAAAAAATATGCAAGGGCAAGGAATTTTCCTTCACTTGTACGTTCTTGTCTTCTGTTTCTACTTCTATTCGTCTATTACTAAGTATATATGTTTACCAATTCATTGTCTTGACTCTTTTAATGTGTTTTGTGATGGTCACATGGATGTAGACTTCTCAAATCCTGCATATGTTCAAATGAAGAATTTACAGTGACATTCTTAATTTTGAATAGTCATTAGGCAAAAGTATGGTTGTCTTTTCATTTTAAAATATTTATTGGTCCTTTGAATACAATTCCAAAAGCTATTTAACTAGAACTAACACTATGTTTAGTGTTTTCACATCATTGTACCAGATTGCCAATATATAATCCAAAGATGCTAAATTCTCAGTCCATAAAAATGCATATCTATATGGTAAATGACTTGACAAGCAAATAGATTTTGTTCTAAAAAAAAAGTAAGCAACAACTCAGTAATAACAATAGTACAAATTCTTTCAATTGATAGCTTGATCGTTCAAGAACTTGTATAGTTGCTAGTGATACAAGTCGTCTTAACTAAATTTTAGCACTTGGAAAATAACATTTGCATTTACAAATGTACCTAAAAGAAAATGGTTTTTGGCAGTGGTGCTTGCAATCATGTTTATTATATATTTGCAACAATAGATCTATGATGATAGACTAATGACATAGTATTTGTTGCATTAATGCGAGCTTTTCAAATTGTCTATTCAACCATGCATATAATTTTGATTGTTTCTATTGAATAGGAATTTCTCTAAGGATGAAAGAAATTGTCTTGTTTGATGGTTATGATTAAATTCCATTAGAAATATTGCCAATGTTAGATTGCAGTTATGTTGAAGAGTTTGGATATTGACAGTGTGCCTATTGCATGTAGAACTATACGTCCATTTTAACTTTCTTGTGGCTAATTAGCACACTTTCGTTTTGCTCAATTATCAGATTGTCCAAATTTATAGTACATGTGTGCTGGACTTCCATATAAGGCAGCCTCTAATTGCTAGATGGCATGCAAAAAGCATTGCATAAACCATGAGTAATCATAAACACTATGTTCAAGTGCTTATATACATGGGATAAGATTGCAATTATTTGGATTGCAATGTTCAACAAATCTATTTCTTAATAATGAATAGCTTGGATGATGCTTGATTTTCTTTGTGAGCTTGATATAAATATCATTATGGCATTTCTTTAATAGGATTTAATGGCATGTATGTTTGTTAACAAAACAAAAAAGATCATTAGATCTATTATTGTATGTGCATGCTACTGTAGGTTTGTGGTCATGGAAATGAAAATGTCTTGGAGTTAAAAATTAAAAAAGCATAATGAGCATGTGGATCAAGTTCTCTACACCTTTTCTTTGGTATCGAGCTTCTCGCAAACTTGCTTTTCCCAGTGAATGCATCCTTCTTCAAAACAATTTTCCAAACCTCTTTCTCAAAGGAATATGGACCAATGACATTTTGTCGTTGTATGTTTTCTTAAGTTTTAGAATTCTGGCATCTATCCTTTTTTTTCTACTCAAACTCCCTCACTTAGAAAGAGTGGCATTTGGTCTGAGAAAACATGACCCAAGGGCATCTATTCCGTCAAAATGACCTGGGGATCGCACCCGGCTTAGACTGCACCAACTATCAACTTGAATGTATTTTGGGGTGTCTCCTCCTAACTAGTTCGTCCCTAAGGAGAATTGAACCTGGGTCGCCTTGCTAACTAGATCCACACTTTAACCAAGCGAGCTATCAAGAATTGAGTGGACTCTAGCTTTTTATTTTAAAATATTATGGCTATATTGATGGCATTCAATATTTAGATCCACATTGCTTTTTTCCATTGGAAGGTATGGGAAAAAAATTGCATTCTCCAATTGAAATTAGTAACCGGGTTGTGAATGACTTAGGTTATAACAATAATTGTCTTATGTTCTTGCTGTGAAAAAATTGCTCTTCCTTGACTATGTTGATTAATCTCCCCTAATTAAATTGTAAGACTGATAATGTTTCTATTATAACAAATTAAATATCATTTATGATTAAGTGAAAACTATTGAATTTTGTCATTATTTTTGTCAAAACCTTCATTACGTTTTTAACCGGCTTTAGCCTATTTGATTTTTACATGTTTTTAACCTGCTTAGGATTCCAATCCAATGCCATGTTGTGTGAAAACCCATAATCTAATGGAGAGAATCTCCTAACAAAATTGCTTTTAAGGTGATATCATATAAGAGTAAGGAATGGCAAAATCTATAAGCCCTTGCCTAAGCAGATTGGGCATATTGTACAAATGCTTTGATTTTTCACTCTTGATACATGGTAGGAATTAGAGCACAATATTCCCTAGTGTCTCAAGCATTTCCCTGAGGGTAGGACACCATGAAGTAGGGACCAAGAAAATCATTCCCTTTTGGCCTCTAAATGCTACTTTCATGTAGATTTAAGTCAATAGAACTAGGCCTTCTCTAGACTTGAGTTCTCTAGATTTTACAAAGCATGCCCTCAAGCCTAGGCCTATCAAAAAATCATTTATAAGTCATTGTCCATCTTATACATCAAGAACCCTTTCCCTCAATTCCATCTCCAATATTTCCACCACACATATGACCTTGGAAGTTCAGTTTTAAGTCATAGGTTATTTGGGATCATTCTCTATCCTTTCTCTAAATTGATCATGTTAGCTTACACATTATGCAATGTTTCTAAATCCTATTTTGCAATTGAGCAATGCCAAGGCCACCATATGGCTGCTAATATGAAAGTTTATAACATACAACTTAATAAAGAAAAACATATGTAATTTCTACACTATAAGATGACCAACTATAAGCAAAGTGCATATTGAACAACTATAATCTGTCAACTTTTCTCTCCCAATAAATCCAAAAGAACAACATTGAGAATCAAAATACTAAACCGAGATGTTGGGCAAAATATTAACAATAAAATAAGTTATTTTAAATAAGCTCTGAATTCTCACATGTGCCATTTATTCTCTACAAAGCCAACTACCCAACTTTCCATACCAGCCAAGAACTCGAATCTACTGCATCAGTCGAGGTTGTTGTGGCAAATCCCACAGTGCACACCCGCAAAAACTTTTCACGTTCAATTGTGCGCAGGGGATGCGATTTTGTCGCTTTTCGAAAGTCAAACGCGAAATATACTTTAAAGCTCTTTGAAAATTTCGACCGTGCACAGGGCACAGCACCTCCAGTGCTCACTCTGCTTCTGTCAATCCATTCGTATTATTGACACCTCCGGAGTCCGCTGCTCACAGAGCTTCGAATCGACACGTAAAGCTTTACATTTTTTTTCAAATACCCCAAATGCCGAGGGCCCTATCGCCTATATAAGTGTTAAATTCTGCTCTTAGAACCATTTTTGAGCTAAATTTGCAACATTTCCGCCAATGGCGCAGCTGTTGCACAACGCGCTTTCAGTCCACAAATCCCCGCTCCAGGTTCGAATCCCGGCATTTTCCTCCGCCAAAACCCTTCAATTGTGGCCAAAAAATCAGAGGCAAAAGCTACAGAATAATAAGATCATCGCAGTACTGGAAATCGGTGAATCTCCAGTGATTTCAGAGTCGGAGATCGCAATTCATGACAATAATAATGGTTCATCCAAGGGTTTTATTGTCAAGAAACGCGCCGCAACGGCTTCGTCGGTTATAGAAGTGGACAGCCTAACGGAGGCGGACTTGAAGAAAAACGGGCTCCGAAATGCGAGAAGGACGAAGCTGGTGTGCACAATCGGGCCTGCTTCCTGTGAATTCGAGCAGCTTGAAGCCCTGGCTGTGGGAGGGATGAATGTAGCGAGGATAAATATGTGCCACGGTACCAGGGATTGGCACCGCAGTGTTATCAAGAATGTGAGAAAGTTGAACGAAGCGAAGGGCTATGCGGTGATTATTGTGATGGACACCGAGGGTAGCGAAACTTATATGGGAGATCATGGAGGCGCCGCCTCAGTTAGAGCCGAGGTATTTTTCTCACCCTTCATGGTGGATACTCTCATTTTTATTTATTTTTTTAAATAAAATGTTTTCAAGAACTTTTAACTGATATAAATATATTTGTGATATCTTTATTTTTCAAAAACCAGTTGATATATATATATATTTTTGTTAAACTACTTAATTGATAATAAAAAGGTATTTCGATATTTGTATTTTTTTTAAAGAATACTTCCAAGGAAGATTTGAAACTCAGAAATTAGTTGAATATAGGTAAATGGTTAGAAATTACTTGAATATAGGTAAATGGTTACCAACTCTATAGTTAGCTATACATAAATATCAAATCGGTCATGCCACATGTTCAGTTACTATAATCAATTGCCTGTGGTGTGGCTTTGTATTGCATGCTCAATTTGTGTCATCAACTAGGCTTGGATCTTTATATCTTAGCATGATTAAGGATTTATTGTCAACGCAGATTGCTAGCTAGATTGTTTATAATTTAGTTTATAATATTTCTCATTATATAATTTTCTTTGATAACATGTGTTTATTTTTATAATGATTTTCTTTGATAACATGTGTTTATTTTTTTAATAATTTATAATTTGGTTATATTGGTATTCTTTTTATAATATGATTATATTGGTATTCTTTTTTAAGCTATCAAAAAAAATATTATACAATAAAGTTGTCATGTAGCTGGTCTACCATAAAAAACTAGACCAGTTACAAATTTATATTTTGTCTATACTATATTTTGTTTTTGTTTTTATTCATTAATAGTACTTTATTGAGCCTGCTTTTCAAAATTCATGGAATAAATTTCCTAATCTAGACAATGATAACAAAAGGAGCTGAAAATTAACCTCACGTGATTAGTGATAAACAATAAACTAGCATGATAGACATTACTAAGAGGGGTCCTCATTTGAAATTGGAATCATTGGCACCTCTTGGACCAAAGCAAAAGGATGGGTTTTAGAATCAAACTCTTGATTAGTAGATTTAAATCAAAAGGATGGGTTTTAGAATCGAACTCTTGATTAGTAGATTTAAATTTATTGGTCGCCTTAGCTATTAGATTGGTTTTGATAATCAATCAGCTCACCCGGTCTTGAAGTTCGTCACGCTAGAGCAAAATTTCCTTATGCTCCTCTTTGTTGTCCAAGAGTACCTTCCTTGGTAAAGTCTTCATTCAATTAATACAGACTAGCAGTCTTCACATATTTGGTTTCCCAAAATTGAGTGTTCCCCGCATCTAGGATCCATGAGTGATCCATGAACCCATCTCCTGCATCATTTCCTTTTCGTCTATTAACTCATGTTCTCGCTTAACCTACTCCTTTGCCTTACCAATCTCTCATTGATTTGAGGTTGGAAGGCTCCATCAATGCCTCATCGATGAAGATTATGCCTCTTGTAAGACCCAAGCCATGTGGTTGGGGTCATTGCCCCATCTCCCTTTCCTCCCACAACCTTTTCCTATGATTCCACCTCGACTCCAACAATTACTTGTTATAGCACATTCAAAGTCTTTCACACCTCCATTTAGCTTGCTCTTCCAAAATCCCAACCGCCCAACTGCAACTCCTCGTCGGTCATGCCTTGTTTACCCAAGAGGGTGGTTTTCCCAAGCACAAACCCTTTGGTTCACCACCAAGAGATGCCTTGTGTCTTGATACCAATTTAAGAAATAGTGTTAAGAGCCTCAAAAGGTTCTTCCTCCATGACATGGTATTGGGTTCCCCTCACAACCCTATCACCTCCAGCCTATCCTCGAATTGGGAGGTTGCAATCCTACTCTGCTAGTTCCTTACATTCTTGTTCCAGGGTTGAGGTAGTTATCCTTTTCCATTCTGAATCCAAGTCTTTATGATTGTGCTCCACCCCTTCATTGGCCAGTATGTCTACCACTTTATTGGTAGAGAGTCTAATAAGCGAAGGAACAATGGTTGAGGTTTGACTTAGGAGATGTGCCAATCGTTTGAGTTTCTCTTCCAACCTCCATTTTTTGGAGGCCTTACTAATAGGTGTCCCATTTTGAAGTTTCAAAAGCATATGAATAATAAATTGGGAGTCCCCCTCTGCCACCAATTTTTTGAACCTTTGTCCGATTGTTATTTGCAAGCCATGTGAGAGGGCGTGTAGCTCTACAACATTATTATTGTCCTTGCCAAGAGAGCCTGCATATACCCAGGTAATATATCTAGTTTCATTTTGAAAAAACCCTCCAAAGACATTGGTACCAGGATTGCTTGAGGAGGCGACATCAAAATTTAAATTTAAAAATCTTATAGGAGGGTGAGACCATATAGCCAGGTCGCAGTGTCTTGCTTAAGGAATCCAAGTTACACGTTGTCATTAGAGGGGCACCTTTGAGTAGAGCATTGTTAATCTTGCTACATGCATGACATGATTTGGAGAGTTTATAGAATGCCCCGTTTAATTTTTCCCCAAATCTTATCGTCGATCATTGAGGTGTCTTTAAATATTCATCGATTATTCTCCTCCCAAGTTTCACAAAGTAACAATATAGGGAAGAGCTACTAGACTCTCTTGAGGATGGCATTGTGGAAAACTACTTTCCTCCATTGTTTAATGGTGTCTTTAATGCTTTCTCCTTGTATATCTGTTTGGGAAAAAGTGGGTACACTTTCATCCTATAGAATAAGGACAAAGGTACATTTATTGAGAAGATGCTTTGTTATTTCTTCAACTTCTCCGCAAAGGTAGCATTGAGAGGGGCCTTTGAAGCCTCGACAAGTGATTTGATCCCAAGTGATTTGATCTCCAGATTTGTTCCCAAAGCTTCTTCTCCATTATTTCATTATTACCTATGAGCAGAGAGTAAGATTCTTTCAATCCCTCGATCTCAAAATTGCATCACTCAATGCCAACAACATAATAAGAAAGATATTAAAACAATGCCATCATCATGTGTGCAACACTTAATAGCAAACAAAGATGTGTAGTGAAACTACTTTTATAAGACCATCATTTGAAACTTCGATAGTAGGAGAATTCACATGTTCAAATTAAGGTTTTCATATTTTTTTTGGTTCACACAATGCCCATACGATAAAGAGGTTAATTAGGATTAAATTATGTCCAATTTGTATATGCCCGGTTTTGTATTAAGTAAGCATAGACTGTCGAGATTATTTCTTGAAAGAGGAAATTGTCCTTAGGGTGGGACACCAACTATTATGAGGTGGTTATGGATATGGTATGGTTAACCTATATGCCTCCAACTTTGGGTAACCTATTCTTGGGTGGTTTGGAACACCAACTTTTATGGAGTGGTTTTTTATATGGTATGGTTAACCTATACGCCTCCAACTCTTGGTAACCAATTATTCGTAGACAGTTTGGATATGGTAGAGCAAGCTTTAAATTTAAATTATTAATCTTTGTTTGAATAAAAAATATTATATTAAAAGAATATTAATTATAAAAAAATTACTTAAAAAAATAAAACAATTACATGACTTTATCAGTATAGCCGAGATCATATCGTCTCCTCTGTGCAACAACTCAATTGACTTTATGTTGTTGCCAACTCTAAAATTAGTTGGATATAGGTATGGATATAGGTAAATGGTTACCAACTCAAGCATTATATTTTTGTATGGAGCTCAAGCATTTTTGCATATTTTTTAACCGAGCAAGCGGAACTAAATTCCTCCACGGACATATGCCACTTGTTATACTAAATTACAGGCACGAGTGACAAACGGTTCACATGCAAACTTTAATAATCCCTTGGAAAGGCAACTATTAAAATGAGTTGGTTCTTACGGTAGTTCGTCTCCTAGATGAGTCTTCTAATTTTTATTAGATGATGATAGTATAGATTGATGGATCGTTTTTTTAATTTAATTTATAGTGGGAGTAGGCACGGTTGTTGATTTTAACAATGTTAACTATTTTATGTTAAGAGATAACTTAATTTGTTTTCTTGATTTATATTATTTAGATTGTGCTTACATCTTTTTGGGTAAAGATTCACATATCCTTTAATGAGATTAGAGATATACCTATTATATTTCTTAATTACATTTTATGTATAATTTTAATTGATTTTATTTAATGGTGATTTATTAATGAGTCGTGTCCTAAGTAGACTAGTATAGATCCATTTTAACTCTGACTTTACCAAGCGTTGAGAGGGATCAAGTTCTCTTAAGGTGCAAACCCTTTTTAATTTACAAAAATATCTAATAAGTTTTCCTACTTGAAAGGGAAATGGCCAAGTAGTTTTCCAAAATTTGCTTTACTTGTCTTTTTTTTAAACTAATAATGAATATTAAGAATAGTCAATGAGTAAAATAATCCATATAAAATTTTAAAATCTTGATTTGAAAACATTTTACCATCAAATGAAGATTTTAAACATATATCCAAATGTTTTTGAGAAATGACTTGTTTTTCTCTATAACTAGAAATGAACATTTACATGTTTGGGTTAACCTTGACTTGAGAATGAGTAAGGATGTAAGTGGTTTAAGGAGCATGGTTTTAGTGGCCCGTGGTTTCTTGCTATTTGTATTAAAGAACCTTAAAAATATGCTTGTAATATTACATTGTAATGTGCCAAAGTGAGCAGGAGAAATGCTCTTGGCAGGCGAACCAATAATAAATCTATTAAATCTAGTGTTGTTATTGTAATCGCTATTATTTTATAATTTATTTTCTATCACATATTTTATTCCTAACAATATGTCTGCTTAGGTTTCAAGTCAACTAAATTTTAAATTGAAATTTTATATATAATTATATAAATGTGTTTTACAATTTAGCTAATTTAAAATTAAATTTTAAATGTTCTTGGTTTTATAATTTGTCTTTTTACTAGTCAAGTCAATTTTTTACAATGGAGAATACAAATGCAAATGTAAATTTGCAACTATCCCGTGACAAGCTCAAGGTTCATAAAACACTGTAAGTAATGTTATTTATTTTTCTAAGTTGTCAATAGCATTGGTAGACTTAGGAAATGGCAGGACTTGACTCAAGGATATCAATAACCCATGTCATCTTGGTGTTAAACCTAAGTTAAACTAAGTGATTGTTCACTATAAACAATTATCTTAATGTAGGCATGGGAGGTTGAGAAATTAACTCTAGAGCTCCCAAAACAAAGAAGCTAGGGTTTCATTCTTTTTACTCTAATCATCTTGGGTATTAAGTTAGAGAGATATTCCTACTTAAAGGTTATTGTAATAGTTAATTTTATACAAAAGTGGGGAATCTCCTAATAGAGAAAGTGCTAAGATAAAATATTAAATTCTTCTTTATGAATGTTATTCCATATAGGAAAGTTATGTAACAAGTAGAATGTTTTTAGGAAATAATAAAGAAGTGGTTGAACAACAGTTAAGACCATTAAAAGATTAGTTAAAGGATTTAAAGAACGATTAAGAGTTGATCCTAAGGGAAGATATTTGGTGATTATGAGGAGGAGATGGATCTTTAAAACTCATTAATTACTTCATTTTTTTCTCTAAATGAGAAAAAAATCTATTACCAAGTAGCATAGATAACAACTTCATTTGCACATCACATAAATTACCATACAATGTGAAGTGTGAACATGTTGAAATTTAACATTTACTTTTGTTTATCAACTTTTCAATATAAATATACAAGAACATTTATCTATTCATTTCGTTAGGTTTGGTTCATTTCTCTATGTTCTTACAAACTAAGAGAACTTTGTCTACAAATATTATTGTAAATATAAATTTGTATGATAATCATCTATATACAAACATCAAGAAACATTGTAAAGACACTTATAGGTTGATTTGTAGTTTAATTATATATTGTTTTTTAACCCATAAGTGTTTTTCTTAGGTTAGTTTGTCCATTGTGAACTTATCCTAGGATGAGAAATAGCTCTTCAATTCAATTTATGTATATATTCAATTTTTCTTGGGCCTTTTATTGCACCTTTGGAGCAATTGCTAGTATATATAATTTTTATAAATAGTTTTTTTATTTGCCTTTATTCATAGATTATATTGATACACTTCTATTCAATTTTATTTTTTATTAGGTTTCTCATATTTTTATTTGCATATTTTTCCATGTTATTTGATATCGATATGTAACATAATTCATCTCACCTATGGTATACTAATATTGATGCCTTCATTGAATACTTACTTACTTAAATAGATGCAACTTGTTTGTTTTGAAGTGTATCATCATCGAATCAATGTACTATATCATTAAGAATTAATGGGTCAAATTATTTTTCAATATATAGTTAAAATTGATGTACCAACGCACGGGGCGTAGAATAGAGAGTGAATGGGTGTATTGTTAAGGCACTCCTGGCTTAAGGTCATCGTTTTGAAACTCTGTCGGTACTTACTTAAAAAAAATTGATGTACCAAATCATTTGATAATGCATTGTATTGATAAATTGGTATTTTAATAAAGTCGATATTTAAATATTTTACTTAAGGCGGATATTTAAATATTTTATTTGTGGTCAATATTAAAATTATTTTTTCTATTAATATTGTTTAATGCTATGGATCAACTCCACATTGAGCCTGGAAAGAATTGCACATCTCCCTCACATTGGGCTATAGAAAGCACCTCTCATGAGAGAGAGAGAGAGAGAGAGTCCATGAATGAATGAAGCTTAGGGTTAGGTAATGGAAACCCTAACTAGTGATGAGCCTAATATATAGCCGATAGATTATTCGAATGACTTGTTAGTTGAAATCAATGTTTTCAAATATTTGGGCTTGGTATCATTCACAGGTTGCTCTGAAATTGCAGTGACATCCCCTTCAAGAAAATCAATTTGTTCTTTTCAATGACAACTTCTCCACATTTGGAAAGTGATGTTAAGAAGGTACTTAATGCGCATGTGGCACGGTGTCAGAAATCCCATATGAAGTTTAAATGCTCCATATGAAATGATGGATCTTCAATACTATGATGACCTCAAGGAGATTAGATCGCATTTCAAGGTGGCAAAGGCTCACAACCCATCAAGAGACTTCAGCCTTAATGATATTGGGTTTCAATCCTTAGTTCACATGGATCCTTAGGTGTGCTCTGCGTCTCAATATTGTTCTCAAAGCGAAGAGAAGGGTTTCTCCATTTCCAGGGTTTAGAAACAAGCAAGCAAGGGTTGTCGGAGGTGAATTAGAGAATGTGTGGGGTTTTAGTGGAAGTGATTTTGTCGAAGGGAAGCTAGACCTAGATTATTTAATTAAAGGTGTTGGGGAGGAATTAAAGAAGTAAGGAGAAAGGTTCTATATCCATGAAAGAAATCTAGGAGTATCCTTAAGGAAAGAAAAGATTGCATCATGATGGTTGTGGGGGAGGACAATAGGGTCGAGGATATCTTTGAGTTCTCAAGGAAAACACTAGTCAATATATTTATGAGGTGCTAAATGATGCAAGAAACATTGAATGGGTGGGTTTAGAACAAATGGTGTCCCCTGATCGGATATGAGCCAACGTTTCAAGTCCTTGCACAAGGATGGAATGGATTTATCTTTCACTTTGAAAAGGATGCAAAGGAGATTCTAAAAGGAAGCTAGTTCTAGAGAAGGGGATCCCTAAATTTGAAACCGTGGGACGTGTGCTTTCATGAGAAAGCAAAAGTTATTATAGTATTACCTATCTGCGTAAGTTCTTGAATCTTTCCATGGAATTATGGTTCAAGGAAGGTATATCTGCTCTTGGCAATATGTTAAGGAAATCTATTTTGGTGGACTAGTTCTTTCAAGTGAATTGTAGATGAAAAATTTCTAGTGCACTAGTCAAGATTGACATTGGGAAGGGGCTTTATGAGAAGGTGGATATTATCAATGGAGACAAGGTCTATACTCAAGTTATAGATTATTCTGATGTACCGTTCTAGTGCATTAGATGCCTCCAATATGGACACTTGGTCGAGGATTGTTCCATGTCATTTTGGATATGTGTTTGGCTCAAAAATCACTTGTCGGATTTTAAGGAGACTTATAACATTAATGAATCGGTTAAAATTCCTCCTTTAGATTCTAATGTCGAAAATGAGATTCTAATGGGGGTTCAATCTACTCCTTTGGAAGGTGAGGCCTAAAATCCTATAGAGGTTTCACATTTTCAGCGGATAATCGATCCTCGTAAGAATGGTGTTTAACTGAATAAGATGCATTTGAGTGCCATTGAGATAGTGGATAAATCTATGGTGGACATATCAGAAGGTTTTGAAGGCCTATGAACTTCAATGGTTAAGGATAATTCAAGATATAAGATCAATCCAACTTTAGAGATTGTTAGTCATGTTTTAATTGATAAGGTTGGTGAGGTTTGGCCAACACCAACTAAACGATCCAAAGTTCTATGGGAACACATCAGGGAAAAGTGAAATCTCATAGGGTAGTTGGGGTAGAGACATGTTTGATTTAATCAAAGGGTTTACTTTTGGGGAGAGACCTGGTGATTTGTTTGAGGAGAGATCCCCCATGGGTGAGGACCATGGTGAATTCCATTATGACCTATGTCCAAAAATCCTTTTAAATTATGATGATGTGATTGAGGGTTTATGGATGGATTTATTGAAAGAGTTATGGAATTCTCATGCTGGAAAAAATTCCTTCCTTTCACTTGCACAAGCTGAGGATTTGAAGGAAATTAAACAAGGGAAACAAAGACCTATGACCAATGTTCTAAGAGCGAATCATTCCTTTATTTCTACTAATATAATGGGTTTAAGCAGTAATGCTAAAAGAATTGCCTTATATTATCTATTAGAGTTTGAGAAACACAATATACTTCTCATGCAAGAAACCAGGTGTAGTAGGTGATACCATGGTTCATCAACTAAAGCAAACATTCAAGGGTTGGGATTTTTATTTTAATGACAAATGTATGTTTGGTGGGATCATTGCAGGTTGGTCCTATGATTTTATTTTAACATGTTCATACTCTGTAATTTCAAGATTGTGCACAGAGCTATATAGTAAAAGTCTAGACTAGATGTTTACAATGCTCAATGTCTATGGGTCCTATGGTGACACATATATCTTTTGGAAGAAATTCTTCAAGCTTCAAGTTATCATAAATTAGAATACTATCATTGGGGTGATTTGAACTTTACTCTGATTAATTTAGAGGTTTGGGGTGACAAGGCTTGGGTGGATAGACAAGAATCCTTCACAAGTCATCAGATTAAGCTAGTAGGCTTTCGTTGATGTCAAGCTTATATCCCTAAATTCCACCTGGTGGAACAATAGAGTGGGGGGAGGTTGTTTCAAAATAGTTGGATTGATTCTTTGTGCCATCCACTTTACTGTAATAAGTGGACAATTATAGTTGGATTGATTCTTTGTGCCAACCACTTTACTACAATATTGACACTATCAAACCACTAGTCAATCATTTTCCAAATAGACTCAAGTGATAACAAGCCAAGTAGTCCCTTTAAATTAAATTCTAGTCGCTTACAAGAGGAAGGCTTTCTAGAGTTGGTTAAGGATAACATGAGGAAAATAATTATGATCTTAATGAATTATTGAGTGAGCAATTGGTTGGGTCTTTGAAAGTACTTAAATAGAAGGTGATAGCCTAGGCAAGAGAGATATTATAAAATAGGGATAAAACTCTTAATGAGACCGAACAAGAAATCAGTTAGCTACTCAATAGACATAAGATGTTGGATCTTGGAGAAGATGGCATTCATAAACTTAAATTATCGGAACAAAAAGGGACTAAGTTACCAAGGGACAAAGAAGCAGATTGGAAAATTATTGAAGAGCACTACAACATAATTGGAGTTGGGTGATGAGCACTAAATATTTTCATAACTACGCAAAACAAAAAAAGAGTGTAAATGCTATTTGGGAAATGGAGAATGAGAATGGCTCAATGGCAAGAAGTTTCAATGATTTGGTTGTTCTCGATCTAAGACATTTTGGGTGTAATTACCAGGGGTCGGTGGGTGTCGATATTGTAGAGATCATAAAGTTGGTCTCTTTCTCTCTTAGACTAGTGATAAAGGAGAACAACATGGACATGTTAGAGGAGATTAGTTCTAATGAACTATTCTTTGTGCTCTCATCCTTTAAGAAAAATAAGAGTCCAAGCTGAGATGAGTGGACTATTGAATTTTTTCCAAGTTTCTTTGATGTGTTAGGGGAATATTTTCTTAGGTAGTGGAAAAGGTTAGAAACGCTAGTAAGGTATTGGGATCATTTAATTCTATCTTCATTGCATTGATCCCAAAGGTGGGTAATCCTACTTCTTTTGATGAACTCCATCCCATATCTCTTTGTAATTGCATATACAAGATCATTTCTAAGGTAGTGGTGGTTAGATCGAAGAAATTGTTATGTGTCATCATTTTTCCTAAGCAATTTAGCTTCCTTGAGGGGAGGCAAATTCACAAAGCCATAGGCTTGGCTCAAGAAGGTTTGCATTCAATCACATCTAAAAAACTACCCCCATATGGTGGTGAAAATGGACTTATCAAAAGCCTACGATAGGGGAAAATGGTTGTATTTAAGGTTGTTGATGATTCACATAGTTTCAATATGAGTGTAGTGAATTGGTTTTTTATCGCATCTCCTCAATTATGCCTATTGTGCCCATAAATGGTTCAAGTTCAACATACTTTCATCCTTCTCAAGGGTCAAGTTAGGATTATCCCCTATCACCCTACCTGTTTATGTTAGTGGATGAGGGACTTGCCATGCCATATAGGTTGCTAATTAAATTTCTAGAGTTGTTAAAGGAATAAACATCAGGTGCAATAAGTATCTTACACGTTTATTATTTGTTGACGATGTTTTAATTTTCATTAATGGTTCTTTGTTGGAAGGTCGCAGATTTCAAGAAACATTGAAATTATATTGCAGGTCCATAGGCATGGAAGTAAATTACAATAAGTCTACAATCTATTATAATGGGTTGGATAAGGGTTTACAACAAGATTAGAGGGTGGGGTTTCCTTTTATTATTCAAGTTTTGGATATAGGTGTCAAATATCTAGGGTACAATCTAAAGCCAAATAGCTATACCGAGAAAGACTAGTCCTGGATGATCGGTAAATTGAAAAGAACATTGGGCTATGGAGCAACATATGATTTTCTCGTTGCGGTCATTTGACCCTTGTTAAATTAGTTATGGAGACCATACTAATGTACACTCCATAACATACATCCCCAAAGGGGTTTTAGTGCGAATCATAAAACTTTGTTTTCATTTTTTCTAGAAAAGAGGTATGAATTAGGGTGAATATTACCTCATAAATGGAAAACCCTCATGAACTCAACCCAAAGGGGAGGGAGGGTGGGGTCTTAAACATATCCACCATTGTGGGGTAGTGTTAGCTGCCATGGTTGTGTGAAACCTCATTCATAAAGAAAGCCTCTGGAAGCATATAATTCTAAATAAGTACCTTGAGTCATAAACTGTTTTAGATTGGATAAGGTCTAAGAGGAAAAGCACAAAACATGTTTCAAACCATTGTAAAGTGTTGCCTATTGCTTTCCCTTTCATTAGGAAACAACTTGTGTGGAAAGTTGGAAATGGAAGATTAATTAGAATTTGCTTGGGTGCAATTCTCAATTGTGGTGTAGATTCAATTCTCCTGGTTGACACAATTCATGTATCACATGACAAAGGTTATTTTCATATAGTTCATGTTGCCAATGAGATTTATATAGATGTTTGGCATCAAGATTGGTTGTTGGAAGACTCAATTGATCTATTGGAAGAACATGCTATGCGATGGAATCAATATATAAATGAGTTAAAGAGAGGATACATCCACATTAAAGAGGAAGATGAAGTCTTCGTTGGTTTTTGAACAAATATGGAGGCTATTACAACACATAGTTGGGATATTAGGCTTTACATATTGGGGAGGTTCAAAATCAAAAGTTGTGGAGGATTAATGCCCTGCATAAGTAAAAAAATCATATGTGGATGGCTCTTTGCAATAGTTCCCTTTATTTGGATATCATGCAAAAGAGGCAAATCCAAGGTCCAGGTATCTGTGTACTTTGCAAACAGTCAGAAGAATCCAACCCTCACATGCTCATCCATTATGCTTATACCTCCCTAGTGTGGCAACTAATTATTCAATCCTTTAATCTTAATTGCACAAGGATATGGTAGGGTGATAATGTTAAGCAATGTTTCCTTTTGTGGTTTCAAAGGTATGATTAAAAATCTTTCAACACTATTCATCTTCTTGTTTCGTGCAACACTTGGCTAGCATGAATGCTTCTTTATCTAAGCATACAAATGTGCCCCCAACCCAAGTCATCCCTCAAATTGTGACTATACTTCAGTCTTTAAAGAAATACATATCTCCAAAAGTCCCCTGACATATGGAATCTTTACAAGTGGATAAGTCTATTCATGGCCATATTTTGACAAAGCATGTTAAGGGCAAGAGAAAACCTAAGGGATTGGCGGGTTATTGTTTATCTTTGATAGTTAGGCTTACAAGTTTAAAGTGTGCTTGGAGTTGGACGTAAACAGTTATGCAAAGTTGGTAACTCTGTGTTCTTTGGTGATGATTGAAATGGATAAAGGTATTAAAAGACTACAAGTTGTTAGTATTTTTCTTTAGTGATAAAGTGGATGCAGAATGGACAACGTATTCAAAACACAAATCTTCAGGTATTGGATGCAAAAATTAAGGATAATTCAAGGTATTTTGAGCATATTACCTTCCATCATTTCTTCATGGTTTTGAATGACAACACATACATGCTTTCAAAATAGGGTCTTGACTTGGATTCTTTCTATCTCTTCTTGGAAGAAATTTTTGAGGGCGTCTCCATTGAGACAAGAATGCCACTATAATCTCTATTTATGGGATAACATACTTGTTGTTTTCTTTGTGTTTTGATGAGTATGTATAGGAATTTTTGGGGTATGTACTGAAGGACAAAGGTATTTTTTTTGGAAGTGCATGTTTTTTTTAGATATGTAGTTGGGTATTGTAACTAGTCTCACTTCTGAGTTTTGAGAATTATCTCTGAAGACGTTACTTCTACTATCGTGTCATCATGTATATTGTGTATGCAACACCTAAAGAATGCTTTTGGTATTCTCCTTGAGTATAAAACATGTCTTTTTAATTGGAATATATATATATATATATATATATATATATATATATATATGGAGGCCATGAAACCCATCTGGGCGATCTTTTTGTATGCATTATTTTTTGCTCTTTATGTATGCTGGTATGCAACTTATGTATGCCTCTTTTGGCGGTGTAAGGACCGATGTGGGGATCTTTATGTATGCCTCAAAAGGGCAGTCCATGTTTATTCAATGAGAATAAAGAGACTCTCTCTCTCTCTCTCTCTCTCTCTCTCTCTCTCTCTCTCTCTATATATATATATATATATATATATATATATATTCAATGAAACAATGTATAGGGGGCCCACCCGAAGGGGCCTTGCCCATTCGCTCTAATTACAGAGTCTCTCTCTCTTATTTATGATTGACATTAAAAAAATATTATTAATATTTTTTGAAATGTTACATGTCAACCCCATGATGAGCATGAAGGAATTATACATCTTCTTCACATTGTAGTGTAGAAAGTGCCTCTTAACGTAATAAGATTGTTTTTAGTTCCAATTAATTTATATATATGTATGTATGTATTATAAAGTTGATATTCAAATATTTTACTTAAGGTGAAAAATGAAATATTTTATTTATAAGGAGCATTGAATTTTGATATTATTAATATATTTTTTAATTGTCACATTTCAACTCCTTGTTAAATACGAAAAGAATTATCCATCTCCCTCATACTAAGTCGTAGAAGAGGGAGCAGTATAAGCGCTAACCAAAACGCCCTCAACTTGTCGGAATCCGGCTGAGCAATTCTTTATGAAATGACAATTTAAACGTTTTAAATTAAGATTTCAGCAATCTGAGCCGTTTTAAAATGGGTTATTTAGTCTAAAACAACCAATTCTGAGTGCAAAAATTAAGAAATTACAAAAATAACAGTTTTTATGAACATTTGTAACCGGTTTTATCCAAAATTTGCGAAAAAAGCAAAGCATTTTAGTTGTCTTTTATCCTACTCGATAGAAGAGCCTCTTAACATGACGACTATATACTACACATGGTACAATAACAAATTACCAACCAACATGGTGTGCTCCAAGTCCCAAGTCACATCTTGTGTCTTTACACATGTCAAATGCATCATAGATAGACAAAAAAAATGTCTAGTCACGTCTTCATGTCTTTACAAATGTCGAATGCATCATGAATAACTAGTTGTTAGTTGCACCGTAGACATGGGACCATCACAGTGGTATGCACCATGTTTACAGAGTGAACCACTATCAACGTCTCATCTGACAGATGCAAAGGTAAATGGGAACAACTTGCCACGGGCACCAATGGTTATAGTTGCTTTGCATAATGTGAAAAGCTATTACATCGAGGCAAACCAAACACATTTTATATTTTTTTCTTATGTCTTTTGTTATATGTTAAAGTTCCTCATTAAGAATATAGGGTTCTTAAAGAGGGATCTCAAAGAGTTACCTTGCCATTGTCATCTTCAATAAAATAAGATAAGAGGACAAGAATGAGAAGTGATGAGTTAGACTAAATCTCTAATATAAGAGGACAAGAATGAGAAGTGATGAGTTAGACTAAATCTCTAATGGATCCCCCGTGGAGTGAATGGAGCACTAAACAATTGAAAATGAAACAAATGCGTTGGAGTGAATGGATCACTAAACAATTGAAAATGAAACATTAAAAAGATTGAAAATAAATAATGAACCATATAGTTTTTTTTTCAATTTTCTTTTGCCTTATTTTGAATGTGCTTAATGCACTATTGCAACCTCTACCTTTATGTGTATCTTGTGCATCATGATTGATTAGTCATATGCATCGTTCACATGGAACCTCACATTGACATGCACCATGTTTTCAATATGCATCACCAACAACAACACATCATACATGTGTGATGTGAGCAATAGGTATGGCTTCAATGCACAACACTTGTTATCATTTATCAGCGCAATATAGCAATCCATACACGTTTATTGTTTTTTACTAAGTATTGCTGCAGTGCACAACATGCTGAGTTGTCATTGGTGCATTGTGGCAATCCAAACATGTTTACTTTACTTTTTTCTCTTATTTGTGTGTGGTGTGTGGAATTCCTTACATAAATACACATCCTTTTAGATGTGCTTAACCAAAAAAAATTAAAAATATACGTAAATAAACCAAACAAATTTTAAGAATTAAGTTCATCTAACAATATTGCAATTAAATAATACATTAGAAAATATGCTAAAAGTTTTATAATTAGAATAGATCACTAAAGAAGTTAGCACAAATCAAATGATAATAAAATTGTTGGTTATTTTGAGCATGTACTTTAGTTGTGATGTGCCTTTATCCTTATGCATCAGGTTCCCCTATTTTCAAAGTGTATTGATTAGGGTAACATTTGTTTTGATGAAATTTTTATGTGCCTTTATCCTTGATGCATAAGGGCTCCTCTATTTTTAAAGTGCATTGATTAGAGGAACCCCTATTTTCTAAGTGTATTGATTAGGGTAACATTTGTTTTGATGAAATTTTTATGTTGATTTATCCTTGATGCATAAGGGCTCCTCTATTTTTAAAGTGCATTGATTAGAGGAACATTTATTTTGATGAAATTTTTATGTGAATCATACAGTACATTTGTTGTTTTAATATGAGGTGCATCGTACAATACATAAATGTATGATTAATATTAAGTATTAAATGTAAATTATCTATGTGGATTATACATTTTCTGAGCATCAGAATGGTGTATCTCATAAAATATATGTACAATAAGGTGTATTGTGGCATTGTAAGGTGTTATTGCAAAATATACGTTCATGCAATGTGGTTTTATGGACCTCTAAGTGCATTGTTTTTCAACACGATATTTTTTGAGTTGTTGAATAATCTAATCTTGTAGCAAATAGACCTTATTTCCAAAGACAAATCTTATCAGAATTTAGCAAAAAAATTAGGCATGAGAAATGTTTTACCATAATTCAAATTCAATGCACGGTGGAACAATGCCCTGCGGGATTATACCCAATTCTAAATCAACCCAAATCATCAAAATTCAGCGAGAATTTTAGATCGATGTGATCACTAACTTTATATATTATAGAGTTCTAATAGTTAGAGAGAAGTTTGTTACAAGATTAAACAACTCTAATATCTCTCCACTATACATTGATTGTAAAGCATCAATACTATTTTACTGAGAGCACTATCACACATGAGATAGAAAATACACTACATCTTAACTTTTATAAAAATCTATATTCACATCTTTCACAAAAATTCTTAGCTACACAATTTTACAAAGTGTAAATCTTTAACAAACTTTGTTTCTTAATANAGTTTAAAAAGGTGCTGGTTTTTTTGGGGGGGGGGGGTTTTGGGGGGGGTTCACTGAATTAGACGATGAATTTGGGAATTCTAGATATGAGTTGTCAAACTTGCATATTTCGGGTGTTCCGGAGTTTATGAGATTACTGAATCTATTTTTGCACTAAAAAGAAATTGGATTGCAGGAAAACAAAAAAAAAAAACGAAAAGGGCGCATGTTTAAACTCTTTCATAAAAATTGGGCGTTAAAAACAGTTAAATGCTAACAAAACAACCCAATGAAGACGTGTACGAAGCAACCCTTATGATCAGTCACCTGTGGTGCAGTCATTACACATGTTTAAAGTCGACGCCGGCCTACTCATTGTGGTAATTATGGTTGGGTTAGGCAAGTTTTCCCTACTTTAGCGAACAACTTATTCCAAGTCTTTTCGTCCTCCATACCTCTCAGACATTTCCATTGCATTCATGGCGCATGCTTCCTCTTTTTGTGGGAGTACCTCTCACGATTTAGCAAGTTGTTGGCCCCTTGTTCAGCTCAACAAAAGGAACAGTTGGATTGAGCTTCATCTCAACTGCTTACCTCATTGGATTTCTCTTTGGATCTCCTCGCATTTTATGCTCAACCCTGGCATTCACTTGAATTCCTCCACCTCTGTCAACTCTTGTTCCAGTTGCAACCCAATTATGGTTCACTCCAAGCGCACTGACAGTAAAACCTCCATGGCCCCCCGCCATTCTCACATGCCCCACGTTCTGTGTGAAACGAAGAAAGATCGTGTTTTTTATTTGGGCTTGGTTCATCTAGACATTCAGAATCGTATTCAAGGTATGGAATCTATAATTAAGGAACGATCTCATCATCCAAGCCCGAAGAAACTCATAGTCGATATGGGAAGCTTAGTTTATGATGTGGGATCCACCTGCACCAGGGGCACCTGTTAAACCAAAACCCTTGGCCTATTTTGGTACACCAAGAACCTTCTAGGACAAGCTCTTTCTGATAGTTCAAATGGACGTCTCCATGATCAGTGTGAGGGATTGACTTTGGAAGCTTGCATGGAGCGATTAGAAAAATGACTTCATCGCTTAACTCAAGATCAAGGATTCCAAGAAAAAAATTGACAAGGTATTGTTAAATAAAGACAAAAAATTAATCGTTTCAATAATCATCGTCAAACCCTACTTATGGAAGTAAAAATATTAAGCTATAAGGATATATCAATCCTGAAAGTAAACAAAGAGACATCCATGGATATGAGTGAATCATGGAAGTTTCCAGAAGTTGAGACTACAAATAAAGAGACCTTGATCAATGCCATTGAATCAAGAAAGTTCTTAGAAGTTGAAATTGTAGATAAAGAGACTTCAACAAGAATAATTGAAACTAAATCAAGAAAGTTCTTAGAAGTTGAAATTGTAGATAAAGAGACTTCAACAAGAATAATTGAAACTAAATCAAGAAATTTCTTAGAAGTTGAAATTGTAGATAAAGTGACTTCAACAAGAATAATTGAAACTAAAAGTTAGTATGTCATTATCGATGAAGCTTTATTAGTGAAAGAATATCCAAGAAATGAGTTCATGAAATAATGACAACTTGACATCTACATACTAAATGACAATTGATGTTCCATCGATCAATATCACCGCTAAATCATTAACATGCCAAAGAATATAAAAAATATATCACATATTAACATGCCAACACAAATAGATCATTGAAAGATTAAGAGGTATCCCCTTACAAGGGTACCATATCAACACCCAAATTATAGAACCCGTAGCACACAAAATCAATGTACCAATATCCAAAGGTACCTAACGAGAACCAATGTTTTACTTGCAAATCAAAGCATTGTAAAATTAATATAATTCAAAGTCAACAATAAAGGAGATCAAATCTAGAATTGTATCATGCAAGAGTTCAAGAAAGTGATCAACCTAGGATGCATTAATCTGTTCTCAATGCGGAAATATATTTCAAATCTTCAGACATCTTCTCTTGGTAGTGTAGCTTCCAGGGATATGTTGTGGATGAAGTTGCCAATACTTTGCTTCCCAATGGCCACTCAACTTGTAGTGGTGACAAAAATTCTTTGCATTGCATGGACCTCTTGGCATCCTTATCCTCTTTATGTGCCTCTAAGTTTTATGTTGTTTTGGGGAATTCTTCTTGTCATTCCTCCTATGAAAACAATTTGGATTATAGCATGTGACTTGCTTCTCCCACCAAGATGTCACACGATGTCCCTTTTTCCCGTAGAAGGAACATGTCTTTGAGTACCAATAATTGTCAGATTTGTGCCCTTGCTTCTTGCAACAATGACATACAAGTGATGCATTACCTAATGTATACCTCATGTTCTTCTTGTTCTTGCTCCAAATGATTGGCTTGCCAACTTCTTTTATGTGCTAGTGCAGGTGGATTCTTTGTACTTTCCTCATCATTTCCATTTTGTAATTATCCGCATGGAGGATGGAATGGGATTGTACTTCTCCCTTCCTTCATTGTCGATCTTTCTTTTAATGAGCAAGCCAATTTTTTCGTGTATTTTTCCTTCACAAATGTGATTTTCATGTTTGTGGTATTTTCCTATCTACTATCAAAATCTAGGCCTTCATGTGCAACTCTCAGTTCAACTACAATGAGGCTTATGATACCTTGTATTCTCTTGCCTAGCCCTTATCCATCGTAGACCATATGCCTTAGCAATTTTGAACCAATGCCTCTTGTATGCTTCTAAGATTCACCAATTGTTTATTCAGATATATTTAAGAAAGGTGAGCTTACTAGATTTGTCTTGGTCATGGCATTGACTTCTATAGTGGCAATGGAGGGTTTCTTTACTTTCTCAGTCTCTTGGAAAACTACTTGTAACTTTTCCAATGCCTCCTCCTCCTTTTTTTTCCACCTCTTGAGGCAATTGAGTCATCATCTAAGTGAGCTTATCCTCCTGCCAACTATCCATATGAATGACCTTCTCTCTTAGTTTCACTAGCTAAACTCTACTCTTATCCCAGTCTACCATAACCACAATGAAGGAGTATTGGCATTCATCAAATTGATTTTAAAGCAATGACAACAATTTTATAGAGGTCTCAAGATTCTTTTCCATCTCTTTTATCTATCAATCATACATCTGGACTTTCTCGCTCAAGTGAATGTTCTCTTCTTGAATCTAAGTATTGATGGTTTACATGTCTTCCAATATTTCTCTTTTTTATTTACCCATGTTGAGACTACTTCCTCTTCAAAGTTTTGGTAGTCTCATTATGGTCAAGGATTCAAGTATTTATGATACATTATGATTAGTAAATGAGGGACTTATATCCCACTCGCCTCACTGACACAGATACTTTGTGGAATTGAAAAATATGGTCTCTCTTATTATTGTATGCAAAGGTCTATGTCTTTAGAATGGTTGGTTATGAGGGCTCTATTCTTGTGTGTAACATGCACACCAATAACTAGTTTACATGCAATAATAATCAAGAATCTATCACCAAATAACATTCAAGAGATGGCTCTGCTTCCAACCATCACCAGGCATGGTCTATGAAAACGTTGGTTTACAATTAGTTCAAAAATCTCATGTTGGTATGCATAGGTCTAGGTGAATGCCCAATAAAAATCCAACCCACTTTGTGGCTCTCAATCAACAACGAAATTGTTTTGAAAAATATGTCAAGCATGTTATCCATCTATCACTAAACCCACTCTGTAGTGATAATAAGTGGCGATGCTCTCAATGTTTCATTCAACAAAAGATTCATATGAGACTCTTTTTTCCAACAAGAAAAAAACATCGTTGCTTGATATTCATTAAGTTATGAAGCTAAGACAACTTTACAACAGTGTCAATATATAATACTTTAACATATAAGTTTCATTCAACAGAGATTCATATAAGACTTTATCAAAGCTTAGATTCCAATTGTGTTGATTTTCAAAATTTCTTTCTACATTGAGAATGGTATCCAACATCGATGCATATGACCACCCGAACACAATGCAACTCTTAATGGGAAACTATACTTCCAATTCATGAACGAAAATAAAATTTTGATGATATTCTCAATCAATTTGCATTAATGTTTTTCAAATTTTTTCTAGGGCATACTATTGTAGGATGCCATCACATTCTTAATTTCCCATGTATCTTTAAACCATTTATTAGTCTCAGAAAGTCCAATTCATCTTCTTCCTTGTTCTATTTTCAAACATTTATTTCACATGTCCATTGCTTGTATCCTTGGTTGGTGATTTACCATCTAATCTTATTTCTGAGCACACTGGATGTAGGTTCAACGAAATATATTTTGAACATAAAATGGAAATACAATTAGCTATTCACTTCCACGATTTGTCAATTGAAGCTTTGGGTGGTAAATTCTTGTGACACTGGTATAGTTGGAGAATGGGAGAAGCATGATAATTTCTACATGTATTGGATTCACTTGTATGCATCAAGCAAAAAAAACCCTTCCAATTTGCAAGGAAACCCAACGGTGAAAACACATGGTCCTTTCAAGTCTTCAACCTTTTGAAAAAACTATGTATTGTTGTTTTAAAAGGGAAAAAATTAGAAATTCATCTAATTATCTGCAACAACTAGAACATGGTAACCATATCTTTTCAATTTTAGAGTGAATGCAACCGTGGGCAATACAAAGTTATTGGTGTTCTTAATTTGCACACTGACAAGATTGAATTCTCACCGCATTAAAATACACACAAGCATTGATTAAATATGAACAAGGGCAATATACTATATTCTCACCACATAGAATCAATCACATAATGGACACAATGGTTTTATTCTAGAAACCCAAACATGAAAACTATTTTCGAGCAGTTGCTTAGTTTTCATTGAATCAACAATATTTGGTTACAATGCATCTCATGTATATAGTACGTCCTCCTCTCTTTGGCCAAGCAACAAGCCAAACGCTTAGGGTAGAATGTAGACAATTCGAATTTATACTCATCTCAAGCTTTATATGGTAAATGGGTATTTTGAACTTTGAAATGAAAGGTGACATAGTAGGTGATTCTTTGTAATTATGTTAGCGAAGGAGCTCCCTTAGGCAATAAATCTTCATTGGGCCTGCACCAACAAATCCTCTTTGTCACCTTGACTATGGTTATGCTCAAAGCATTTAGAAGGCCTAAGAGGATGCTAAGAATTTCTAAACTGGAAATGTTGAGTGTTCAAACTCATTATGTCTTTCAATAAATGTTTGATTTGGTAGGCAGTTATTCCCCTACACAAATACAAGACATTGGCTAAATCACCTTGGTTATCAATTCCAAGAATCTTTAATAGAGAAATTAATATTGTTTTATACCATATTTTATTTTTAGCCTAGAGAATGGATCCCTTGGTTCGAGTAGAAGGAGAATTTATGAATCTTTGATCTTTATAAGTTGGTTTTGGAGTAAGTAAGCAACTTATTCTAGATTCCCTCTTACTAAAGTTGGGGTCTAATCTCTGACTAGATGTTGGAAGGATTGGAATTGAAATAGCGCCAATCCCTACAAAAAATATAAGCTCACTAATGGTTATGAATGCCTTTGTCACAAACTTATGTCGAATGCTTAAGCCAATAAACTCAGACAACTCAAATATAAGTAGTGAACTTGGCTCTTCAGACTTCATAGTGTATGGAAGAATCCATTGAGTTGAGAAGCAAATATGGAAAATAATAATAACAATAAAATATTCTTCTTAGAATCATGTTATTGTCAAGAAAAACTTTGTAATTACAACACCAATTATAGAGGTGGACAACATAATGGAATTTAACTTGAACGAAAACCAATTTTAAAGTACGAGAAGGACGAAGCTAGTGTGCACAATTGGGGATCCTTCATCTAGTTTTGAGCATCTCGAAGTTCGATCCCTAGGAGGGATTAATGTGCAAGGATTAATACGTGCCATAGTACTAGGGGTTGGCATCACAATGTTATTAGGAATTTGATGAAGATGAATGAAGAGAAGGGTTATGCAATGGTTATTATCATGAACATAGAGGGGGGTGAGATTCATATTGGAGATATTGCTTTATATTAAGTTGAGGTATTTAGTTATTACTCTCCTTAACAAACCTATCCCTCTTTGGAAAATAGTATATAATTATTTTAATAATAGTTTATCAAAATATTGTTTAAAACAATTATTAAAAAAATGTAGTGATAAGCAAAGAGCACGAGGTTGACAGTGTTAGAGAACTTACAAACCCATCCTCTACGTGTGATAGCTTCCACCACTATTGATTTATTGTAACCTAGAAAGGGGTAGGAGAGGTACTTTTACAAATTATATGGTGGTAAACATAGATGAGGCCAATGTGCCTATACAACCAGTTTCTCAAAATGGGGTTGAAGTATGGAAATTAAGGTTGTAAGCGTTATCTTATAGAATTAACTCTCAAAACTCTTTAATTGGAGATGACCATAACACAACAAATGAAACTCTATTGATAAATCTTGCTAATTCTTCCATGTTCTAGCATCCCTATCCCACAAATATTCCCATTAAAATATCCCTTTGATTATTGGCCTCATAGGGAGAAATCTAGTGCTAGGGTAGATGACTAATATTTCATCGTCTAAATGGAGTTTCAAGTTAAGTAAAATTATCTTTTAAACCTATTGCACTACCAATAAAGGGTCGATACGAATTTCTCCAAGCCTCTCATATTCTACGCAACAATATAACTGACAACCTTGAAATCCTATGGAGTGGCTATGATATCACTAATGATAAATGAATCCCTTAACCTATGTAAACATTGACTATATATGATTTGTCATCACAATAAACATTTTCAAGGCTTATCTGTAAATAAGTAGTGTGCAATCCATTTAATGAATAACACTAATACTCGCAATTTGATATTAGTGAGACATAATCCGTCGTTAATGCTTTGAAAGGAACATATCTCCCATTGGACTAGCATGGAGGTTCTAACACCTCCAAACTTAGACCAAATGACCCCCCCTTTACATTGTTTCTTAATAGGAAAAATGAAAAGAAGAAGGGATAAAAAAGTATAGACAATAATATGAAGAGCCTATGCAACCTACTAAGAACATAAAACTTTCTTGGGAAGATATTTGCACCAGCGACTCTAAGTCATCTTCTAGAGCATTTGAAAATACAACTCCTACACATCAGAGATGGAAAAATTCACACCAAACAAAATTTCCAAATAATGAACACTATCACCATATTTCATGTGTCACCAAGGAGGAATTACTAGGGAGGTTTATCATCAACACCAATAAACCAAAATTGGCTTTTTCATTGCAAATGATTTCCTTAATGATAGTACACAAAATTTCAAACCATCCATGTCTTTTTCAATAGTACTTTAGCAAAGTTGGATTGAGAGCAGGGAGTCATCTACAAAGCAGTAATTGACCACCTCACCTCCTTGGAGTCATCTACAAAGTGGTTATTGATCATCTCACCTCCTTGTTGAATCAAAATACATATGATATGAATGACCATGAAAATAAGTCGTTGATTGAATCCCAACCAGGAGAAGATATCAATTATGAAGGATTAATCCACCCTGTCATAATCCTTATTAAAGTTAATTTTAACAACATAACATGTTGGCAAAGTATTTTTCCTGTACAACACTTTCCCACACCATACAGACCATATCCAAATGATATCTACTCTCAATATATATCATTCTCTATAACCAAATTATGCAGGACACAACTCTTTTGACTTGAAATACAAGGACCCAATTGAAAATATTATAAGAAACATTAACATAGTTATTAGGTGTCATGATCCAATGGAGACCCTATTCATAGGAATTAACTTTTTTAAGACCTTAATTTTAAAATTCCTAACTAGTGTTTGAAAAAATGCTCCACTCGGACTTCGACTCAGCTAAGTTGGATGAGTTCACCCTCAATCGAGCCAACTCGTTCCTTGAAATGTTTGGTACCAAACCAATCAACTCAGTTGAGTCCGTAAAAACCTAAACACATAAATCCTACCTCTCTAAACCCTAAACTAATTTCACAAAGAGACCTCCCACCCTCTATTTGCCTCACATCATATTCATTGAGAATTTATGAGCATTTGGAGTATCATTTAATATTGTGAGCATTTGGGGTTTTTGGAGCTTATTGAGTAGGCTTTTTGGGCTGTTTGTAGTGGAGTTGGCATCTTAGTAAGGAGGCTACAACCCATATTTTTTTTAACAGGTATGAGAAGTAGTTTTTTATATTATATAAAAAAAGAGAGTACATACACCCCCATGGCTCAAAAAGTAAACAGATAGCAAATCCTGAGAAACAAAGGCCATATAGTTAGAATATGAAAATTGCCCAGTTCTGAACAGAGCACAACACATCTTTCCAAGAATATTCTACCTCATCTAATAGAGTAAAATCTAGTGTACTGGACGCATAGTAATAAGCAGATAAACATTAACATAAAACACTCAAAATTAGATAATTATTTTTGCACTATATTTTCTTCCTCCACCTACTGAACTGTGGAAACTTCATCTATATGAGAAGCCTGACTCTACTCATGAGAAGGCCCACTATTTCCTCTACCAAGCAAGCTGATTTTTGCATGCAAGTCTTCAAGAATTTCTTTGAGGTGAACATAATGTGCTCCATTCCTTTAGTTTACTTTCATCCTATGTTCTTGATGAACTCACTTCATCTCAATGATGGCATTGCGTAGCTCCAAAAGCTTACCTTCCATCACCCTTTCCATTTTCGGTAACTTACACCGAATGCCCTCGACTTCTCCCACTTCCACACAATAAGCACTCTCCAAGCCATCCAAATGGGCGTCCATGCACAAAAAGTCCAAAGAATTATTATATTCTCGTCTAGAACAACCTTTGACACCTCATACACACAACATAACATCTTTTTGTAATCCTACATTGCAATCTTCAAATCCCGAACACCATTGTGAATTTCTTCCAATTTGTCCTCCTCTGTAGGAAAGGATTCAACATAGATATTTTCCATGGTTGTATTATTGTTCTCACATAGGGGATGCCCACAAACAACAAACCCATGCCTTTGTCTGATATTCTCCACAGCAAGCATGCAACCACCTAGAGCTTTAGAGTTATTTAAATCGACAAGATCGAAATCATACGGGAGATGCTCCATCCCAAAATCCAAAGTGAATTCAAAAAGAAACTTGCCAGAAGAATGAAGGGAAAGGACACGAGAGTAAATAACCAGGATATGATGATCATAGGTCACACTCGACTTCCACCAGATTTATACACCTATCTGAAATGCCTTAAATGCCACCGCCATAAGGAAGACTTTGTCTTGTCGCACTAAGTCCCATATGAACACCTTCATTACTGCAAAAAGGGGGGAGGAAAGACCCTTTAATATTAACCTTGAAATCAATTCACTCATTTAACTATATGAATGAGGGAGTTACCGAACAAAAGTTCCCCTTAGCCAAGTTTAACTCCAACATTGGATTGCTTATTGGCGAGGGTATTGTTGTGCCACTTGATATGATGGAATTGAACTTTGGAAATGTCCTTGATGAAGGAAAGGATTCTCTTTTGAACTTTCCCTATCTCCTTCCTCTTCCCAGTCAGGATGCTCTGCATGAATTTAATAACTATCCAAGGATCCCCAAAAATCTGGAAATCATGAATGTGAAGGTCATGCATAAGTTCAATACCTTGCATTAAGGTTTTCAACTCGGGATGATTATTCACCCTCCATCCTAATCCACCGGCATATGAAGATACATGTTCTCCTCAAGGGTAAAAAATGACCCCTCCCACACCTACCTCCTTAGGGTTTCCTTTCGAGGTGCCATTAACAAAAATATAATATTTCTTTTTATTCACCCACCATCCCTCAAAGCCTTCCGCACGAAAATCAATTTCCCAGTTACGTCTATTAGGGATCTTTTTGGACTGAAGGGAGCAAACCCCCAAGAGTTGCGCTTCCCAAAGAAGTTCAAACAGGGAAAGATTAAGAGACGGATTAAAGACCCATCCCTGAGCCGATAGATACTCATCCATTTGGAGCTTAGAGCTAGTGGTTGTCCTTTCAAGAGAGGCTTGTTTGTATTCAAATAGTTCTCTATTTCTAAAGAGCCATATTTTCCAAAGGACATATTTTGGAGCAGATTCCCAAAGATTTGCTAGAGAGATATTGCTAGTAAGAGAGACCAGAAAAATTCTACACCACCCCTAAAAAAACCCTTTCATTTGGGAAGGCATACTGATATTGGTGCTTAAATCCTCTAACGGTGCTTCCCAAAATTTTCAAGCGAAACAACAATCTATAAAATATGTCTGACAATCTCTTCTTCAAATTTGCAAAGAATGCACCTTCTAGGCCCTTCAAACCTCTTCTTTTGAGATTGTCATAAGTGAGAATATTTTGATGAACAACTAGTGGGAAAAAAGTGTTCATCTTAAGAAGGAAGTTAGGCTTTTAGACCTTTCTCCAAATACTTGATGAGGGGGGGGGGGGGGGGGGGTATCATTCAAAAGGACCCCATAACCCTCCTTAACAATGTATATACCTTTCATCCCCCACCCCCTAGAGTCTCTATCCCTGCGATGCGAAGGATATTTTCCATTTAGCTGGATTAGGAATTTGTTATACACAACATCCAAATGTTCAGGGATGTCCAAGCTTTTCCAACCCTTCTAGCTTCCATTTTCATGCCATATAGAGAGATACAAAAGTTTAGAGATGCCTTTATCCTATAGCCAACCCTTTATTCCCCATGGGTTCTCCATCTTCCCATATGCCAATCCTTCTTTCGTTAACTGGCACCTAGTGTAACCAATCCCTAATTAACGTGAAGGAAAACATGCATAAATCCCAAATTCGCGACCCATGTACCAGAATTTTATAGTCTAGACATCATAGTCTGGGTTATTTAATGTATTTCTTGTGAATTGCTTCTTTCCACTATTATTCCTTCCTTGTAATAATTCTTGAAAGAAGCTTAGCACCCAAAGCTAGATTAATCACCCTTGGATCTCGTATAGCAACTCCTCCCTTCTTTTTTACATTGCGGACAACCTGTCATTAATAAGATCAATTTATTTTACCATCTTTGCCACATTGCCATAAAAGCATTCTTATTTATTTGTTGATATTGCTCATAACTCTTGCAAGAGAAAGGAGTGAGGAGCAGAGAAAAATTGAGAAGGATGAGATGACTGGATGGACCAAAGTGAGCTTGCTCGTTATATTTAACCATTTAATCCCCCATGAAAGAATTTGCCACTTTATCTTTTCTGGTGTGCCTTCCTATGGAACAATATTTACTTTTCTTAAGGGATGTGGGGACTCCCAAGTATTTGAACGAGGACCAGAAAATAAGGCCTTTGAGCCCCAAAATCTTGGCGATCTTAGAGGTAAGAATGGGAGAGAAATTCCAACTATAAACACAACATTTACATTTGTTTTTTTCTCCACCATAGGCTAGAAGGAAGGAGGACATAACACCACTGAAGCTTTTGGATACCAACTTAGAGGCACATCCAAGCAAGATGGCATCGTCAAAAAACTAGGCGTGATTGACTGCCTTAACTCCTTGTGTAATGACTATCGTTGGGAGAGAGCCATCCACCATTTTTTATTTAAGGTTATGCTAAAATCTTCCGCCATGGTAATATAGAGAACAAAGACAAGTGGCAGCCCTATCGAAGCCCCCTTATCGCCCATAAAAAAGGGGTGGGCCTCCCATTTACTGATCTAGGGATTACTTATACAAGCTCTGATCCATTTTATGACATTTCTAGCAAACTCAAAGGATTCAAGGACGCTAAGCAGGAAAGTATGCCTTAGTCTATCAAAGGCGGTTTCCATATATAATTTGATGGCCATACCCTTTTCTTTTCTCCCATACCTTCAATGAATAACTTAATGCACTATAATGATATTGTCCGTGAATTGTCTGCTTGCAAAAAATCAACCCTGATTATGGGAGATAACCTTATAAAGCACATTTTTTAGCCTATTAGCAATAATCTTAGTTAAAAATTTGTAGGATGAATTGCATAGAGAGATTGGTCTGAATATTTTAATCGAAGTGGGATTATTTTCTTTTGGGACAAGAGCGATGAAGGAAGAATTAGTGGCTCCCCCTATTTTTTCTCTTCCCATTGAGAAGTTCAACATTCTACAAAGATCCCTTTTGATGTAACTCTAGAATATTTTGTAGAAAACTATGGTAAAGCCATCAAGCACAACAAATTTTTCAGGTTGAAGAGACCAAAGTGTGCTCTTAACGTCCTATTCTTCAATCGACTTAAAAATATCTTAATTATCTTCACTAGTCACCACAGTCATAATATTCTTGTAGAGAATCTACATTTCTCTCATCCTCTACCCCATCTTCCTTATACAAATGTTTCAAAAAATTATAGACTTCCTCTTTGATTTGATGCAGAAGGGAAAGTTTATCTCCTCGCTCACTTTCCAATTCAAAAATAGTGTTCCTTCTCATTCTTTCTTTAAATTGATTGTGGAAGTATTTAATGTTTTTGTCCCCTGCTTTTAGCAAGAGATAATGTGATTTTTTCCTCCACTCTTCTTCTTCCTTCCTTTCTAGATTTAGAATCTTCTCTCCTAAGTGTTTCTCCCTACCCAAGTCCCCTTCAATGATATTTACTTGTTCAAGATGCGTATGTAGATGCTCAAGCTCTAACACAAGGTTGCACCTTTCCAAGCTAGGATCCACATGGGAGGTTGGCCAAAGTTTGATAGCGAATTTTATCGCATGAATATTAGACTCCCAAATGAAGCTTGTGTACTTGATACATGAGTTTTCCAAACTTTAGCAACAATGTCAGAGACTTCCTCCTCTCGAATACAAGAAGATATAAACTTAAAGAGGATAGGGCCACCATCTTATGGGGCTCTAAATTCTAACGAAATCGGTTTATGATTCGACATAGAAGAAGAAAGTATCTTAGAATGAGGAATACAACTTTTCAAGAGAAAATGATTTCTTACCAAGAATCTATCAAGGCTTGCCACAATATGTCCATGCCCTATTCTTCTGTTGTTCTAGGTGAAGATCCCTTTCACTAGGTTGATGTTGGTAAGCACCCAAGAAGTCTACAAATCCTCCAGTGGTTCTCTAAAGGGGTCTCTGAGATGGTTGCATTGAAATAACCTACTGCTATACTATTTTGATGAAGACCGGCCTCTCCAATCTCTTCTAGAGACCTCGAAAATTCCAACTTCTTAGGATGCAAAACCGAACCATACAGATTGCAAATTTGGATTATTTCATTTTATTTGACATCTTCTAGTTCCACCAATAGCCAAATTGGGTTTTCCCATTTGGATATTCGGGATATCCTTCTCTTATTCCACCACGTCAAGGTTCCTCCTAAAATTCGAGTCGATGTTACTAATACTCCATCACCATTTTACACGTCTTTTTCATTACTACCTTACTATCTTCCTAACACACATTTGTCTCCTTGACAAGAAGGATGGAGATTTACTCATATCTGATCATACTTCTAATAACTTCAGCCTTGGATCTACCTCCCAACCCTCTATAGTTCCAGGAGATTGCCTTCATCATTTCCTAGCACTAAGGGGGGTATTCATGGTTTTCTGATTCTCGTTAGCTCCCATGAGTTGCTTTCATGGCACCACAATTTTAACATGTTGATCCAAGTTGGCTTGCTTCCCTTCCACTTTTTCCCTTTCCGGTTGGTCCTCACAATGAGCCTTTTTTGATTTCCTTCCCTTCTTTCTAGATTGTTCCTTTTCTTCCTCTCTAAATTCAGATGTTTCCTCTTGCGAGGTATTCAGCATTGAACATGTAACTAACCCTAAGGCTCCTGATATCACCTCATAAGTTGGTTTCTCTTCCATTGGCGGTTCATTGTTTCTGACTTGTCCCATTTTCGTTGCTTCTGGATGATCTTTCTTGACTTCTTTTGTTGGTTCTTGTTGGAATATATTATATTCCTTGGAAGGTAATAATGTCTTTGTATTATGTTGGAAGTTGTCTACAATCTTATGTAAAAGGGTAATACATTTAACCCATAGTTATATGGTGGTGTATTAACTTGTGTAGAGTATTTGTCCATGGTATTGTATTAGGAGATATTATTTTGGAGAATTATACTATCCCACATGCAATATGTGAGAGTAATTCCTCCTCATCTCTTAGTATATAATAGGGTCAAGTGAGTCTCTACATATCATGTATTCTTAATGTAGCAGTGTTACTATTATGAAACTGTTGTACATCATCTATATTCTTTGGGGTATTTGTGCTTTTCTCTCTTGTAATATTGGAGAAGACATTCTAGAGATAATAGAAGACTACCTTCCCATAGATGTAACCCATTAGGGTGAACCACGTATATCAATGTTCTATTGTCTTTTTCTTTTCATGTTCTTATCTTTTATGATATGTTGTTGGTTGCTTAGATAGGTTAACTAGTCTAGCTTGACTCTAGTATTATAATAGTTCTTCCCTTATTTCTCCTTCCTCTTCAACGCCCTCATCTAGATTGGATAAGGATTGAAACTTATTCTCATTTTGTCGAGTCCCAAGCCAGAAGGGGGAGTAGACGGCTTGGGAAAAGTTTTTCTTCCTTTTTTTGACATCGTATTCCATTCTTCCTCCTTATTGAGTTCATCTTCTCGAGCTCTCTTTTTCACACACTTCCTGGCGAAGTTCCTGTACTCATGGAAATACTTGTACTTAAAAGGGATTTGTTCATAATCAATCTTCTATAGATGATTCCAATCCTCCATTGACAGGTTGATCTTCTCTGGAAGGCTTTTCTCCAAATCTACCTCCACATATATTCTTGTGCAAGAAAATAGAGCCGGTTTGGGCTTTGCTCTATTAATGTATTTTCCCTGTGCATTCCCTATAGCCTGTAAATCCTCATCCCCCCAACAGTGCAGTGGCAAGCGAGGGAGATTTACCTAGATTGGAACTGTAGAGGGTATATCTTTGTTCAGATCAAAGGAGGCATTCCGTCTATTTAGGTACACTCCTCTCGACCCCATAAAGTATGGATTGTTGTGAAATATGAGCTCCTTGTCTTCTTTACACTCAAACATAAACAAAAAAACCCTTGCCACATAAGTTTTAAACCACGTCACCTTTGATTATAGGCCTCTACTATTTATTCAGCTAGACTACTTTGATAGCTTTAGGGGAAGGGCAGAGACTCGTAACATGACAAATCAAACCTTCTTTAGATAAAGCCATTATTTTACTTGTTGCTACATCTGAGGAGAGGGTGGCCTCAAGGGCCTCAACAAGCTTAACAAACCTTTATTTTGAGTCCACATCTGGATTATAGCTCATAGCAATCACCGAGAATAACAATTTTGATATGCTCCTCAAAGGAAACAACCTCCCCCGGCTGAGGAACAAGAGGAGAAACCATGTCGACTGAGACCGCACAAAGTGCAAGAACCTTATCTCTCAAAAACCCTAGCTCTTAAACACTTCTCCAGTGAGCCCTTACAAAACCCTACAACCCATCTTCATGCTTGGAAGACTTGTCCATTTTATTTTTCCCATTGAGTTGTTTTCCCCTATTAGGGTATGTTAACAACAATTTGATCATACTTTTTCCTCTTTTAAAAAACTTAAAATAGACCTAAATCTGTCTTTTAGTATTTTGTAATAGTTTTAGTCTATGTTGCAAAAAAATTAAGATAGATTTTGCACATTTTGCATTTGAATTTTACAAATTTATTGAACTTTACATTTATAAGAGGGAAATACCTTGCATGGATCCATGTTAATGTTATTAATAAGATGTTTTGCAAAATTTGCAGGAAAATTAGGGGGGGGGAGGGTATCCATAGGATGAAGCAACACTTGGCTGGTATAAGAGGCCAAGTTGTCCCTATGATGCACCAAAAGAAGAGCTTGGTGCAATAAGATTGGAATTGCATCAACAATTTGAAATATTTGAAGAAGGGAAGGCTAAACAAGATGAAATACATGTTGAAGTAGGGAGGAAGAGGCATCTTTCCATGATGAGGGGATCCCATTCAAATATGAGCTTTGATTTTGAAGACTCTTCTTGTATCCCTTCTTCCAATGTTAGGGGCCCATTTCATTATGTTCCTCCCACTCATGATAACCAACATAAAAAGAAGAACAAGATAATTCAAAGTTCTTTTCTTACACCTCCCCCCACCTCTGTTAGTGCCTCTCAACTAAGTCAAACTCAACCTATATTAGATAAGCATCAGAAGAAACAATACAAAGCAATTGCTTATGAATACATAGCTAGATGGAGGTATGATGTAGATCATATCCCATTCCATGCTTCCTGCTCACCTTATTACCAACCTATGTGGGATTCCATTATTGTTGTTGGTAGGGGTTTCAAAGGCCTTAATATGCATGATCTAAGGGGATCTCTTTTGCACAAAGAAGTTTTGTCCAAAGATGAATACTTGAAGGACTTTTAAGAGTCATGGGTTGTAACGAGATGTACCATCATGTCAGATGGATTGAATAATGGAAGGAACTATAGTTGTCACGCCCCCTCCCCTCCTACTGATTGGAGAGGACGCGACTGCACATTGCTGCTACTATCAAACGGGCAATCTAGCCCCATGAACATAATAATAAAATGCATTGAACATAAAACATATATGCAAATGTATAACAAATGTAAATACACAGCGGAAGCAAATCATTCATTCAACATGTCCATGACAATTTATAAAACAAATGCATTGCAGAGATTAAACACACTCAAGAAAATACTTATCTTGAGAAGAAGCTTCCCTGCAACTAGCTATGTCGCTACAATGTTCCACCCAACCATAGGCCAGTGTTCTCATCAATCTCTCAGCACCACTAGCATCCCCGAGTTGGGCATGATTTCCACAAGGAGCTAGGGAACAACAAAATTACACACAGCAAGACCATACACACACAGTCAAGCTAACACACATTTGGGTTTCAGAGACTGTTCTACCAAGACAATAAACAATTGGGTTTTACAGGCTACTAAGGCAACCAGCCAATAACATATGGGTTCCTTGGAATTACTCAGCCAAGCGAACACAAGGACGCACTTCACAGCCAAAGACAAGTTCTTGGTTTGTAGCGTTTGGCAGCCACAAAAGGAAATGATAGATGGGGAAAAACACCCTAGGTGAGCAATACGATTTCAGGAAACATCCCTGGATTTCACAGGGGAAAAATGACCTCCCCAAACACCCAAAACGTGGATCTATCTTCCCAACCCCTGAGCATAACCAAAAAATGGGTTTGTAACCAAAACAAACTGGTAAAATGGAGGAAAAAATCCTGTGAGAGAAATATAATTTCATAAAACATTTATGGGCATTTTAGGGGCTAAAACGACCTCCATACACACCCAAATCATGGTTCTCCTTTTTCCATTCACTGCACAATATCAAAACAAAATTCCCAACTTGGAGAAATTAGGGAACATGTAGAAAAACGTGAGGGAAACACACAGCCAACTCTAGCTGCGTGAGGGATGAAAAAACGACCTCTTAAAACCCCCAAAACGTGAATCTCTGCTGCACATTCACTCAACAACACAAAATTGAGTTTTCCCAGCCATAACAAGATGAGGAAATGTAAGAAATGTGAGAGAAAAATGCTTAGGAGCTCCTACTGCGTGAGAGAGAAAAACGTATGGGTGAATAATGGGATTGGCATGCATTTCCAGGCATTTACTTGCCCAAGAAGTCAAAAACACGTTTTACAAAAATGGGTGGCTTCCCAAATTTGAATTTGACTCCCATATCTTCCCATCCCCATGCATTAAGTTCCTCAACCAATTTCTGGCAGAAATAATTGATTGGCACAAAAAGGCAAAATGGGTGGTTGACAGCTTTATGGGTTCTCTCTTTGACATTTGGATTTACCCTATTGGCTCAAGGGTTTGAATGTTTCCCCCTCCCTATTCCTTGTGAAATCATGCTCCCTTCTCTTTAACGTTTGCAATCCCATAGCTAGTTGTGGTTTTACATTAATTTGTACATTTACATGATATATCAAAATATATCTACCGTGCTTGACTTAGCACTGTCACCATAGGTATCATCGTCGATCACCTATCCACAAAAAAATCATCAATGGCAAGGCCTTGGCCTTGAGCTCCATGCCATGATCTCAATACAATATTTACATTATGTACAATTAAATACCAAGGGGTCAAAACTTGGGTATTACAATAGTATACTAAATTTCCTTCTCTCTTTCCCATGGGGAACCATGTCCTTGAAATCAATTGTTGCATTTGATAAGGTGAAACATGCAAACTTGTTATTTCATCTTTTGGATGAGATTGTTTTGGAGGTGGGGTCAATAAATGTTGTTTAGATAATAATTGATAATGCCTCTAATTATGTTCTTACTGGTAACATGTTAATTAGGAGTAAATACACAATAGTATTTTGAACCTCATGTGTTTCACACTGTATATACCTCATGCTTGAGGATATAAGGAAATAGGATTGGATTAATAATATTGTAGAACGTGCTAAGAGAATTACAAAATACATATACAACCACTTATGGGTATTGAACCTAATGAGTAAAAACACTGGTGGAAGGGAACTTGTTAGGCCCGCCATCACAAGATTCTCAAAACACTTCCTCACGTTGCAATCACTTTTTTCCCAAGCATAAAACTTGCAAAAGATGTTTTCATGTGATGAATGCAATGCATCTGATTTGGCTCACAAACACGATGCAACAAATAAAAATAAACGTTTGAGACCACATTTTGGAAAAAATCAACAGAGGTTACGAAAATTGTTGAGCCCCTTGTTAAGGTGTTGCGATTAGTGGAAGGGGAAAAAATGGTCATGGGTGACATATATGAGGCTATGGATTAGGAAAAGGAGCAAATAAGGGTAGCTTACAAGGATAAAGTAGTTAAGTATGGGCCTATTTGGGAGATAATCAGTAATAGATGGAACAATCAATTCCATTTCCCTATACATCCAGTTGGGTATTTCTTGAACCCAAGGTATCAATACATAGCTCAATTAAGAGATTCTATCAAAATGGGGAGGTCAAAGATAAATTGTATGAGTTCCTAGAGCGCATGGTCCCTAATGAGAGTGAGCATCTAGAGATACACCAACATATTAGTGCTTTCACTAGAGCCATGGGTACCTTTTGTGAAAACCTAACAAAGATTGCAAGAGATGTGGACCAAATAGGGAAACAATTCTATTTTTTTTTTAAAGTCAAGTTATTTAATGATTAATCTTTAAATTCTTGAACTTTTATCCAAATTCACAGTCCATTTCTTGAAACAACTTTGTCTTTGCAACACATTGGTGGGAGTAATTTAGTAGCCAATGTCCTCAATTGCAAAATTTTGTAATTCGAGTCTTGACTCAAACTTGCAGTGCATTTAGGTGGGAACGCAATTGGTCCATCTTTGAGTGGATTCACACGAAGACAAGAAACCATTTGGCACAAAAATGGTTAGATGATCTCATATTCGTGTAGTACAACCTCCGACCAAGGCATGACCAATTATTGAACAAAAAACTTGATACATAACCCATTGTGTTGGATGACATTGATCTAACTTGAAAATGGGTAGAGGAGTCTCACCCAATAGAAATTGATCCTGATTATGATTTTGATGCATAATACTTGGGGTAGGTTGATTGAGATGTGGATCCAGTAGTGGTAGGTGATGTAGCCATAGATCCAGGGATGTCAGACACTAGATAATGTAACCATGCTTGTGAATAATTCTCTTATTGCTCTTGCAAATGTCCCTGAGTAGTCTGATGAGGCTAAGGACTTTGAGGAGTTTGAGGCAAATGTTGATGCTGAGGATCTCATTCCTAACAATAGTGATGAGTTTGATTATTGATGATTGACCATGTTGGTCTTGTAGGTGTTGTTTTTTGAACCTTAGAGGCATTTAGAGCCTCATTGATTATGTTTTTTTGTTTTAGATGTGTATTGCACTTGGTGTCATTTTGATATATTCTCCCTTACACGGTATATACATGAGCATACTTTGCATATTTTGTCTCTAATGGTTTAGAATATTTAATATATATATATTTTTTCTATTAAAATGTTAATAGTTTATGTATTTGTTTTGTAAAACTAGTCATCAAATTCAAACCAATCCAAGTCGTAGATGAGTCTAAATCCAAATTTAAGTTGATCCTTGGTTGGTTCCGAGTATGAGGCCAAGTTTTAAAACATTGTTCCTAATTGTATGGGCCATTACTCTTTTGATTCTAAATGCAAGGACACCATTATCCAATGGAGTCTTTAAGCACATTATTATAAAGTAGATTTATTAAACCTTGATTCCCCATTGTCATGGAGGTTTTGTGTTTTGCTTGATGTACAAATTTCAACACTATAAACTATAGTATTATTTATAATAGAATACTTTCTTTGACTATAAATGATGATGGTGATGACGGTTAATGCCCGTTGAACCTTCTTCTTCCTAATTTGTATGTTAGTTTGTATATCCAATGTATGAAAAAAAAATAAAAAATACCATCCACATTTTGATGTTAGTAGGTATACATAATCACTAAATACAACATCGCATCGACATTAACATAGGGATTGTATTTTATAATAGTTTGTATTTATGACACTCGATATTTGCAAAGCAATGCGACATCAAAATTTAAGATATACAATGAAACAAATGCACAAATTCAAGATAACTACCTAACAATAATAATATCGAAATTCACCATCTTTTATGTTGCTATTAGTTTTTTTTGCGAATTTTTTTTTCAAATTTTGAGAGCATTTGACATTCACCATCTTTTATGTCACTATTCGTCATTTTTAAAGTTTTTTCCCATATAGATATGTAAATGGTATCGAATGCAAATAGGTTGATGAGGCAAGTAACATAAGGAATTGACCTCAGTTTTTGGATGAAGTTTAAAATGCTTAACCACTTAAGTTAGCTTATTAAACTTCATATATATATATTTAATATTAAAAACATAAATTGCAATAATTTACAGTATATTTAAAAAAAAGTTTAAACATTTCAACTTTAATAAAATCTTTTAATTAATATAATGGTAAATTGAATTCCAAAGAGTATGTTTACTTGAACTTCTTTTCATTAACTAATGTGGTGATTATACTTACTCAACCTTCTTCTTAGCTAATATACTATGTAAATAAAAAAAATACTATGATGGTAGCCTTATACAATAATCACTAACCCATCACATGCATAAATATAAAAAATGTATTTTGTAATAAGTTGATTTTATGATACATTGCATTTGCAAAACAATGTAACATCAAAATTTAAGATATTTAACTAAACAAATATACAAATTTAAGATAACCATCTAACAATAATAATATAACAAATATACAAATTTAAGATAACCATCCAATAATAATAATAATAATAATAATATAAGCATTCATGATATTTTATGATATACAACATTTTCAAAGCAATGTCACATCAAAATTTAAGATATTCGATCAAACAAATATATAAATTTAAGATAACCATCCAACAATAATAATATAACAAATATACACATTTAAGATAACCATTCAACAATAATAATATAAATATTCATGATATTTTATGTTGCTACCTTTCAATTACCATATTTTAATATTATACTTAAAATTAACTTTTAATAATATTAATATCCAAATTAAATTTAAAATAATGTAATACATATTTAACAATTAAATCATAACAAAATTTATTAAAACCATATATATATTCCCCACACATTTCTAAGAAACTAAAATCACTACTTTTCATCATTTTATACATAAGCACACTTATGTATTGGAGTTCGATTATAAAATGTTGTTGTTGTTGTTTTTTTTTGTATCTGGCGGAATTCGAAATTGCCACACCAACTCTTAGCATGGTTGGATTTAAATGTCCCCGTCTAGGAAGAGCCGATTTTGATCCTAGGCCACCAAGTAAACGAAACCCATCTTTACCGTTTGCTCTACCAGAATTTGACATATAATAAAATGTTTGTTATATAACATAAACAAAATCAATATATTTATGTTCTCCACATATTTCTAAGAAAATAAAATCTCTACTTTTTTTATTTTTTTATAGTATTGGAGTTTGATAATAAAATGTTTATTATATGATATTTTGCTTAAATATAATTAACAATATTATAATTGAAATAATAAAAATAAAAAATTATATTTATGTTTATAATTAATTGTTAAAACAATAAAATCATTCACTATTATGATTGAAATAATAAAAAATAAAAAATTATATTTATATTTATAATTAATTGTTAAAACAATAAAATCATTCATCATCATATATATAATTGTATATTATATTATTGAATTTAGGTGTTATATATATAATTGTATATTATTCTGTTTAGGTGTCAAATTTAGTTTTTTTCATGACAAATATTGATTTTTAAACGTCATAAGTTGAAGAGGTTTTTTTGTCATTGTTAATTTCAATTAACTACTTAATTATGTAGTTGTGGTTGTCATTTTGGTGACCCACATTAAAAGATGGTCACCGATTTCAGTTTTGATGATAGACATTAAAATAGTGAATTTCACTAAAAATTATGTAGTTGTGGTTGTCATTTTGGTGACCCACATTAAAAGATAGTCACCAATTTCAGTTTTGATGATAGACATTAAAATAGTGAATTTTACTAAAAAGATATAAAGCTTATTTGTCCATTCATACCTATCAACTTACACCAACCGAATTAATTACATGATATGCTAGTTAATATCATCCGTGAAATGGAACACAACTGGAGAGCAGATAGTCTTTCAAAATCAACACTCCCTTTCCTCCTGGTCATCGCTGGTTTTCTGAATATATTGATGACCAAATGGTCACATGTGATTCTTTTCAGCTCTTCTGATTGTTTAGAAGGGGCTCTTCTCCCCTGCGGGTGACTTTTTCAGTGATTTTCAGAGTATTCTTTTTGAGCCGCAGATCTGCTCAATTGGTTCTCGATAGATTGGTCTGATTGTGATTGATCATCTGCATGATGAGACAGGTTACTGATGGGATCATCTCTTTTATTACATGCCTTTCCCCCCGCTGCGTCTAGATGATTATCTCTTATGACTAGTTGTATCTTTTGAAATGTAACCCTTCTTGGGTGGGTGATTAAAATGCCCTTTGATTCTTAATAGAATATCAAGGACTAGCTTTTTCTTCCTGAAAAAAAATATCATCTGTGAAATGTATGTGAAAGTCCAACCCTGAGCATAAATCACGTATAAGAAAACTAAATTCAGATTTTCCACCGAATTATATGATATGCTAGTTACGATCATCCGTCAAATGTATTTGAAAGTCCAACCCTGGGCATAAATCACGAATAAGAAAACTAAATTCAGATTTTCCACCGAATTATGTGATATGCTATTTAATATCATCCGTCAAATGTATTTGAAAGTCCAACCCTGCATAAATCATGAATAAGAAAACTAATTTCAGATTTCCGGTAACTAAACTGAAATATTCGGCAACTAAACTGAAATATTTGACAAAACTCAGAAAACTAAATTAAAATATTCAGGAACTAAACTGAGATATTCTGCAAGATAGTGAGCGCAGGGTTGGAATTTCATTTCTATCTTTACTTTTATATATATATTTTTTGATATTGTGAATTTTTATTTTCTTAATCATATAAAGTTTTATTAAAAAAAGTTATCTTTCACTCATGATGGTATAATTATTTCATTAATAATTCTTTATTAAAGAATTTAAGTAATGAAGAAATTAGTTTTTAGTATATACTTAACAAAAATCTAGCAAAATTACTTATCAAAAATAACATAATTAATAATTGACACCCACTAACATTATGCAATATACACCCACCAACATCCATATTACCTGCAATTAAAATTTTTGTTTAGGAATCGGTGCATTTAAAATTTCTGTTTGGGAATCGGTTTCAAAGTTCACCCTCTCCAAAAACTAACAAAGAAAAAATAATGATGACTTATAGAAATCCTTAAAAAATACATTTTTGAAAATTGTTTACCAGTTTGGTCTGAGATGGAAAAAATGCCCCATGACTAGTAAAAGTCCTCAAATTCCAATACTGAATGAGCATTTTTAATTTTTTTATAAATAAGAATCACTTATCCATTTTTTTTCCACTATACAAAAAGATATGTAATTTGTTATTCATGAGAATCATCTATCCACTTTTTTCGGAATAACCTATCGACCCGACCATTTGCACCAATCGGATGACCAGGGCTCCATTTAGGCAGCCGCGATGCTCTACTGGGCGTCAGATTGATGCAAATGGTCAAGTCGATAGATTATTCCATTTTTTTCCACCTAATTTATTTTTCTTTACAAAATCAAATATTTAACATTAATTTAAAATTATTTAATTTATAACAAATCTCATTTAATGCTACTGCAAAACTGCTACCTACCAATTAAATCTCAAATAAATTGATAACAACAACTTTGCAACAGCATTAAATAGACTACCTCATGCTGGATATTGCTGGCCCCTTGCAAGAACCGCCAAAAAGCTCTCAAGATTCGAATGTACCAACTACTACCATTCGATCCCTTCACTCGAGACTGTCGTGGCAGGCCGAGCTACGCAGGTTGGGAACATCCATCGCAAAGCGCGTTTCGCGTTTGTCTGCCACCGGGAATTCGATGTTTCGTCACGATTTGCACGCCAAACACGAAACATGACGCAAAGCTCTTTGAAAATATCGGCGGTCGGAGAGCACAGAAACTCCATGATCCCTCGCTTACTCCGCGTTTGTCCATTAATTCGCATCGAAACCTCCGCTGCTCGCTGAGCTTCAAATCAAGAAAAAACTCTCTACATTTGTTTACAAATACCGTTAATGCCGAGAGTTTAATCTCCAGTATAAGGGCTATATCGGCTCTTCGAGCCATCTTTAGCTTAATTTGCAAGCATACCCGCCATTAACAGGCTTCGAATTGGTATCTCCAAGAAAATGGCGCAGCTGATGCAAAACACGCTTTCGATTCAGAAATCCCCACTCCAGGTTCGAATCCCGGCCCTTTCCTCCACTAAAACCCTTCAATGGCGACCACCAAAGCCGAGGCAAAAGCTACGAAATAATAAGATCTCCGCTGTACTGGAAACGGGCAAATCTCCTGTGATTTCAGAGCCAGAGATCTCAAATAATAATAACGGCGTTATGGTCAAGGAAAGCGCCGCAATGGCGACATCGATTATAGAAGTGGACAGCGTAACGGAGGCTGACTTGAAGGAAAACGGCTTTCGAAGTACTAGAAGGACGAAGCTGGTGTGCACGATCGGGCCTGCTTCCTGTAGTTTCGAGCAGCTTGAAGCCCTGGCCATGGAAGGGATGAATGTTGCGAGGATTAATATGTGCCACGGTACCAGGGATTGGCATCACAATGTTGTCAGGAGTGTGAGAAAATTGAACGAAGAGAAGGGTTATGCAGTGGTTATTATGATGGATACAGAGGGGAGTGAGATTCATATGGGGGATCTTGGAGGTGCTGCATCAGTTAAAGCCGAGGTATTTACTCGTTATTCTCGTTAACAAACTTCTTGTTCTTCTGTAATGGCGGATCTTTCTTTTACTTGTAGTTGATCAAATATGTTATAATACTATAATTAGAAAAAACAGCCACGAGCAAAGATTTCGAAGCCCAGATAGTTAGAGAGCTTACAAACCCCATCCTTCTGCACCTCAGAGATTCCATGATCCTTTTGAAAAGAGAAAGGAGCTCTAGCTTAGAAATTACACAGTTAGTTAGAGAGCTTACAAACCCCATCGTTCTGCACCTCAGAGATTCCATGATCCTTTGAAAAGAGAAATGAATTTCAAAGAAATGAGTTCTAGCTTAGACATTACAGGGTTGTAAGTTTAGATGTGTTTAGTGTTCCTCCACAACCAATTGTTCTAAATGTTCATTGGTTGTAGCTTGGGTGGTTGTAAGGAATGAATGTTACCCTCTCCACCAAGGTTCTATTCTTATAGGTGATATGTTTATTATTGTTGAGCCCTATGTAATGAATGAATGAATGAGTGGACCTATGTTTGATTCTCGAAGGGCCCAACACTTTCATTGTGAAACCTTTGAATTGGAAATCCCAAATATCTTTCCAATTCATTTGTCAAATCTGACCCATTCTTCCAAGTTCTAGCATCACAACACTTGAATTGGAAATCCCAAATATCTTTCCAATTCCTTTGTCAAATCTGACCCATTCTTCCAAGTTCTAGCATCACAACCCCCTTGTCAAATCTGACCAATTCTTACAACTTCCAACATCTCTGTCCCAAATATTTTTCCAATTCCTTTGTCAAATTTGACCCACTCTTCCAAGTTCTAACATCTGTGCCCCCAATATCTTTCCAATTTTTCTTCCAAAAAGAAGAAGAAAATATTTTAACATCCGCGAGGCTAAGAATAGCCTATGGGAGAGACCACCTCGCTGGTTGTTTTCTGCAAATCAATCCTTTGCATGTTCAACTTGATGATGAGCGCCCCCAATTTTTCCACAATCCCCTCGTTGAATAAATCATCCCAAGATTTATCCGTGAAGACATTTGCGCGTGCCTGTCCCTACTATCCTTAAATGCTTCACACTCTAAAATGAAATGTTTTTTTGTCCCCTACTGTCCTTAAAGGCTTCACACTCTAAAATGAAATGTTTTTTTGTCTCCACTTTACGAGTGGTGCAGAAAATAAACACTCTTTCTACCCAAGTATTTTGGCTTTCCAAGGTATATTGGCCCCTATGTACGCCTTTTGGCTTTCCAAGGTATATTGGCCCCTATGTACGCCTTTTGATGCTGATTGTAGGTAGGGACTAGGGTTAAACTCTTCAATATAATACTTTCTCTTTCTCCCTAGCTCTTTATTCCAAGTTTGCTTGTGGAACTTATTGATAACAAAAGCCTTTATCTCTACTATTTGTGGGGCTCATNTGCCGCATCCAAGTCTTCTTTCTTTTGCACAATATGTCATTGAAGACAACCTTAGGCCATCTACCTTCTTCCATTTGCTCAACTCTTTTTAGATATCTTACGAGTCTCACCATAGCGATTGCTTCAATAGGAGCCACCCCCATTTCACTTAACATAATCTAGTATGGCACTGCACTCATAATTTTGAACTTGCTTGGAATCAAGTTCCAGCATCTCTGTCCCAAACATCTTTCCAATTTCCTTGTCAAACCTAGCCGATTCTTCCGAATTTTAACATCTTATCCCAAATATCTTTCTAATGAAAAAATCGTTTCATTCCTTCTATTTTTCTTGTCTCTTTAGGAGCAATCTAGGAAACTAAGTTCTTTTCAATGAAAAATCCCTTTCATCGATTTCTTCCTTAAGCCTCCTAAGGAGCAATCTAGGAAACTAAGTTCTTTTCATTGAAAAATCCCTTTCATCGATTTCTTCCTTAAGCCTCCTAAGGAGCAATCTATGAAAGTGTCCTTAAAATAAATGCCCACCAATTTCTCATTGTCCAAATGGAATGGCAAAGCTAAATATAACCCTCATCTATAATCAATATAATCAATCAAGTGCGGCTTGATCGCTTATACAATTTTTTTTTAAAAGTAACCAACTCTACATCCAACTATTACCTTGGGAGGATCAGACTCAGCTCTCTATTTGACTCCTTGGTCTGGGACTATAACAAATCTGAAGGTGCTGTTTCTGTAGAGTTGGTTTATGACTTCACTGTACACTCTTCTTCTCCACCGACTGGCAGCAAATTACTTGCCTTTCTTTGGTCTGGCATTCTCCCAAAAAAAATCTGCTGTTTTGTTTGGCTGGCTCTGGCAAATAAAATACTTACATGGGAAAATCTCCAGAAGAGAGGCTGGATTGGGCTCGGCTTATGTGCTCTCTGTGGCTCGGGTGAAGACAACGTTCAGCATATTTTTACATCTTGCTCTGTGTGGAAGAATGTTATGGTAAATCTGAGTGATCAATTTCACTTTCTTCCTCCCCGTCTGAGCGATAATCTTAGTACTTTTTTGGGCAACTGGATCGCTAGTTTCTCCAGACATTCGGTATGCTACTATCTTCCTTTTTTTGCTATTTGGGTTATTTGGAAAGCTAGAAATTGGATTGTCTTTGAAGGAAAAAAGCCATCTATTCTGAGCGTGATCCAACAGATCGCATACTTTTCTCAGATGTATCAACCCTCCTGTATAAAGGTAAAAAAACCTAGAGCTGTTGGATTAGGCCTTGCCCTTGTCTTCCCCTATGGCTTTTTTGATGGGGCAGCTGCTAGCAACAGTGGAGGAGTTGGTTTTTGCTTATTCCTGAATGAGTTTCATTCTTTTGAGTTTGCTATGGGGGTGGGTGCTTGTACTAATACCAAAGCTGAACTGATAGCGCTTTGGGCTCTGCTACATGTCACTAAGATGATGGGGATCCCATTGCTGAATATTTTTGGGGACTCTGCTGTCATCATCAATTGGGCAAAGGGTAAGACTGCCCTGAATCCGCCTGATCTCAGGCATTGGTGTATGGATACAAGAAGCCTCATCTCTTGTTTCCATCACCTTGCTTCTAGCCATACATACCGTGAACACAATCAACTAGCAAACAGACTATCAAAATCTGCCCTGTCTTTGGCTCCAGGTTGTGGTAAATACTCTGAATTTCTTGATGGCCTTTTGGCCTCACATGGCATTTTTCACCTCTTTTGAGCTTGGTGCAGGAGCTTGTACTCCTCTATTTTATGTTTGCACCTCTTTGATGATTACGGAGCGGGCACCTTTTGATAGCAGCTCCATGCTTTTGTGTTCTCGGTATGTTATGGATAATTGGGATAGACTTCTCCTCTTCATTTGACTGGACTGATATTATTGATTGCAGCGTATGTTGTTCCACCCCCTTGGCAATGCTTGTGATGTGGGACTCGTCCCAAGCATTTAGCAAAAAGGACTCTCTCTATGACCTTGCTTGATTGTAACCCTATGATGGGGATGGCTCATCAGATGCCCTTTGATTCAATATATTGAATAACAAGGACATGCTTTTATCTGCCTGAAAAAAATACTATTACCTTATTTATTTTTTCAAGTTTATAATCTTTGACCTGAACTAATCATTTTATGATTAAAATGAATTCATTTATTTGATTATTAACCTAAGCATACACGACATATATTAAACATTGTATCAAGAATAAGTAATTTGTTAAATGATCACCATAAATTAGTGTGGTGGGCTACCTCAAGTAGTTGAACTACTACTTGATGTTTTGAGTTTGATGTAAAAGGTTTAACTATATCTACAATCCAAAACATTAAATTTCTTAATATAAACATCTTTATCATAAAAAGTGTGATCGGTCTTAAATTAGGGATACACGAAGACAATGTCACATAATTGCAAAAATCTAAATGTTTGCATTAAGAGCCCATTCCTAAAAGTAAAGTTAGTTTTATTCCTAAAAGTAACGTTAGGTCCAGCGTTACAAACTTTGGAATTGATTGAATATCAAGTTGTCACTACGTCGCGGGGTCAATTCCTTATAATCAATCGCTTTGTGTGGTGTGGCTTTGTGTCACATGTCCAATTGTTAGAACCAATTACATCATCATGGTGGGAAAGTGTGAACCTTAGATGTTGCCGTCAACCATCAAGGGCTCATGGCAAACGAGGCTCCCCGCCGCTAATTTTATCATTTAGGAGTTTTGTCTTATGATTAAGAATCTTTGTTTTATAATTAAGAGTCATGGTTTTATAATTAAAAAGTTTCATATATCAAATTTGTGTTTATTTAAGCTGTAATTTTGAAAATAAATTATTTCATTATAATAAATTGAAAAAGTATCATACATTAGATTATTTTATTATAATAAATAAAAATATCATATTACAAATTATTTTATTGAAAAAATATCATGCGCCAAATTATTTTATTATAATAAATTGAAAAGTATCATACACTGTAAAGTATTAGTATATTAATACACTAGTATATTATTACACTGTAACCATGAAAATAAATTATTTTATTATAATAAATTGAAAACGAGGTTGAATATTTAATTGAATAAACTATGTTTACTCAAATTAAAATGTATATTTGATTGCTGTGGCCAATTTCTCTTTATTGTTTTGATTATTGTGGCCAATTTCTTTATTCTTCTCTTTTCTGAAAAATAGTATTAAAGTGTTGAATAGATTATATTTATTAAATTTAATTTAAATGTATATTTTTTAATTAATTTTTATTTATTTGATATATTTAGATAACTAGGTAGATAATTCTTTGAGATTATTTGGATTCATTTATGATTGTCTTATCTTGTTATAGTTAAATATATTAATTAAAATTAGAAAAACATATTTAATAAAAAAATATTTGTAAACTATCCTAATAAATGACTATGCTAGTAATAATTTTTTTTGTTTTCTTTTCTCAGATTATATTGATTCAAATTTAATTTAAATGTATATTTCTTTATCCAATTTTATCATTATATTGATTCACATTTAATTTAAATGTATATTTCTTTAGCCAATTTTATCGATATATTATATATATATAGATATATTTTTGGATCGATTATTGTTTAATGCAGGTAGTTTTACTAAAATTTAAATAGAATTCCAAATTTTATGTTTTTCTTATACCTGTCGGTTAGCTTCTAGATGAAAAGACCAACCCACAAGACACCGGCTTAGTTTACTCCTTGTCTACATTCTTCCACGTGGCTTATTTTTTCCACAAAACCCACCTGCCTAGCTTTTCCCAAATTTTATAAAATCCAAGAGCAAAGAAAAAGGGTATGAAATTCGAATCTACCACCGTTCGATTCCGTCACTTTCCGTCACTTCAATTCGAGTTGTCGTGGCAAGCTGAGCAACCCATGTTCAAAATGTGAAAACGTCAAAACTCCTGCCCCCTACTCCACACTATTTCAGCCGCAGGGGAGGCAAGGGTTCATCACGTTTCGCAAGAGAAGCCCGAAAGAAAGCTGAAGCTCTTTGAAAATATCGTCCGTCAAAGAGCACGGCACCTCCGGTGCTGACTTTGCGTGTGTAAATTCATTCGCATCGACACTTCCGATGTTCGGAGAGCTTCAAATCGACATAATTTTTTTTGTATTTGACCTTGAATACCTGGATTGTGAAAGGTTTTGTTGCCAATATAACTGTTAAATCGGTCAAATTCTACTCTTCGAGCCATTTTAAGCTAAATTTGCAAGCATAGCACCCATTAGTAGACCTCAAATTGATATCTTTAATCCAATGGCGCAGCTGTTGCAAAACCCGCTTTCAGTCAACAAATCCCCGTTTCAAATTCGAATCCCGGTGCTTTCCTTCGGCAAAACCCTGCAATGGCGGCCTCCAAAGCCGAGTCAAAAGCTACGGAGTACTAAGATTTTCGCGGTGCTGGAAATGGGTAAATCTCCAGGGATTTCAGAGCCAGATATCGCAAATTATAATGGTAATAACAATGGCTCTACTAACGGCGTTATTGTTAAGAAAGTCTCTGCAATGGCGCCATCGGTTATAGAGGTGGACAGTGTAACGGAGTCCGACTTGAAGGAAAACGGGTTTCGAAGTACGAGAAGGACGAAGCTGGTGTGCACGATTGGGCCTGCTTCTTGCGATTTTGAGCAGCTTGAAGCACTGGCCATGGGAGGGATGAATACTGCGAGGATTAATATGTGCCACGGTACCAGGGAGTGGCATTGCAATGTGATAAGGAACATAAGGAAGTTGAACGAAGATAAGGGTTATGCGGTGGCTATTATGATGGATACTGAGGGCAGTGAAATTCATATGGGAGATTTTGGAGGCGCTACGTCAGTTAAAGCCGAGGTATTTACTCATTACTCTCCTTAACAAGCCCTTCGTTTATTGATTAAATACGCACGCTACAGGGCATTTTTCTGCAACTACCACTAGCTAAAAGTCCCCAATTCTAGATAGCTAGATAGATTACAAGCTCGAATACAACAAATAAAACTGTTTGCGTCAAAATTAGGGCAGGGTCAGCGGACCTGCGTAAACTGTCAAGTTAGCAGTCATAGGGTCATCTTTGTGTTTGGGTGCGATCTCAAACCTTTTATTAACGGGTTCAAGATCAGTGGTAATGGCTTGCAGCTGTCGTTTCCCTTCTCGGGCTTAGGGGCCTTTTCAGCCCCAGAGATGGCCAAAGCAAGAGAAGTAGAGTTGTCACTCTCAGGCCTACAAAGGTGGCTAGCTGCGGCACCTTTCACGCACTCACGAGCAGCATGGCTAGCTTGGTGCCTATGCTGACTCTTAGAGCGAGAAGGATTGAATAGAGCAAACGAGGGAGTTAGCAGAGGGCTCCTTGCGCTTGGTACAAAGCGCACGGAGCCCTCTGGCGTAGGTGCACCATCTCCATCTCCAGCTTCTAGACTAGTACCTGAATCTACAATTGGAGGTTGGCACAGATTAGCAAGCCATTGTGCCAGGTAAAGCTTTGCTATGCACAAGTTTTACAGATAGACATTCATTCTTTCCTTTCAATACGTAAAGGACGATTTCAATTTTAATAATCTGCCATTTTGCGTTGAATTCAGTGACCTAAGGGAGTCCATCTCCTAACAAGGCGGCTTACCATGGCATTGGGGAAGGAGAGAAGTTGACTGCGGAAATTGTATACCCAATACCTTTTTGTTTTGAGAAATTCTTGAACCAAAAGAGATGCCTGACAATTTTCTCTTTGCCACATAGTGGGCATTCCGATTGAGTCACACCTGGATACTGGAGAGGCTGCCTTAGAGCCAGGCTGCCAAGTGTCAGCAACCAGGCAAAGAAGGTTTTCTTCGATGTCATGACAGGTTTCCAGATGGTCTTTAGCTTGATTTCCTCTTTCAACTTGAACCCCAGTTTTTCAATTTGACATATCTAATATGGTATACTCAACAACTTATATTCATTTGCTAGCTTGTATGTTTTGAATAACTAGGGAACAGATTTATCTTGGATAAGGCTTTTGATCTGCTGCAAAGTTAAAATGTCAGTGTTAGTCAGGTGGAACTTGACCTTTAGATCTGGCCTGCTTTTCCAGTCTCTAGCCTAAGTATCAGAAATATCTTTGGCCGTTCTTATGCTACAATAAAACATGCATTTGGATAATAACCAAGTTTTTTCGGCCAGGGCTTTGCTATTGTTTTGTAGTACATATGATCACCAAAAGGAGTGCACAATGAATGTGAGCCTTGATACGAGTGAGTCACTTTTTGAGATTATCTTAGGTTTAATGTCCTCCCATGCTTTCTAGATACTCTTCACCGCAAAAGTTCCATGGATTTCAACATGCATTGGAGTGTTGAGTTGAGTTTGAAGATCTAGATCTTTTTTGCCCAAAGGGAAGCCCTTAGTAATACAATTTCCAAGGACTTTACAAGTTTCCCTTCCATCAATTGCGCTGGTAGTTAATTTTGCACTCAAGACCCGGGCCTATGTATGAGTGGAGATGATGACCATTTTGCACCAATCCTTGGGACAGCAACATAAGCTCTAATTGAACCTATGGATAATGGAACCCATTTCTCGATTTGAGTTAGCCCAAAGAAAATTTCGAAGGATTTTTTTTGAGGTTTGATAGGTACTACCAGAGGGAATGTGGAAAATTTGTGATAACTTTGCTGACTGTAAATTCAGAAATTTCACCTAAACCTTGAGGTTCCCTGGATCTATTCCGGATCTGAAATATAAATTACAGCCATATATATTTCACTTCTGTTCAACCAAATGCAAAAGGCAGCCCAAGAAAATAAACTCGGAACAATTCTACTTCAATTGAACTATGTTTCCACCTGTTAGATCACAATCTCGAACATATGACAGATCTGAAAATAAGTGATAAACAAAAGATTATTTTACAGCCACGAATATGCCCTCTTAACTTCTATATACTTTTCAAATCATTTAACTAACATCTGCTAACTGTTCATGATAGATCAACATACCAAACAACCCTAGAAACTGCTCATTTACCTTGAGAATATAAGCTGAAAATGAGATCTGCAAGTACACAAAGTTTGATCAGCAAAGTACACTTCAAGTGTTGATGTTACAAGTTACAAGTGTTGATGTTTGTAGTTCGGACATGAACTAGTTGCTCGGACAGGAACTTCTGCACAAGTTCAGTGTCAAATGTGCATGAGTCGTCCAACTCAATTCTATTTTGTAATTCCCGTTATTAATAAAGTGAAAGTTTTATTTTTAGCTATTGACTCTAATAAAGCGTATTTTAATACATTATTGATTTAGATTAATTTTAACAGTACATCTCCCTAAGAGATTAGGGTTTTGGTAGATTAGCGTTTCGGCTAAGCATAAAGGCAAGTCAAGGTAGAGGGTTGAGAGACATTCATTATTCACTCAAAGACAATTTGATCGGGAAGTGAATTAATACATTCGTGGAGTAGAGTTAGAGTGTTGGAGAGGAGCCTAGATCAACGACTAGGAAGATTTTAATGAGTAGGCAATGTTCAACAAATTTGTACAATCATACGGAACAATATAGCAGATTTGTATAGTCATACGGATCCATATGAAATTTCCTACCATCGTACGGATGGATCAGTACATCCGTATGGAATAGGTCTATATAGTCATATGAACAATCTTGCAGCATGGCAGCAAGCTACAGGTTATTTGCTCGATTTCTGAGGGCAGATTTCCTTAGTATTTGTGCAGATTTTGCTGTGTTTGAGTTTGTTGTACAACTGTAAATTTTGGCAGTTGTGTAAGTTTCCTTGTATGCTTTGATCCATTAATGAAAAGTTGATTTGAAGGAGTAAATTGTGTGTACTATGTTTATGCTTATGTTTTTTTGTATTTTCCAGCCATTTGTGTGATTGTTGGATGTTCAGAAATTTAATTCTATTACAGAATAAATTCGAGATTAGATTTTTTTAAATAAAGAAGCACAAGACAATAGTCACTTAGGGTCTGAAAATTTACATGGTATCATAGTTACTCTGATTTGGAAAATTAGAAGAGTAGGAGTTTGTTTGCAGATTAGAGATAGCATCAGCTAGCCTTAGGTTTGAGGATAGGTTGGATGGTGCCTCAAATTTCCTATCATGGAAAGTCAAGGGAAGTCTTCTATTAGAAAAAATAACCTTTGGGATATTGTCAAGGATGTGGTAACCTTGTCGACAGATTCACATTCTTTGGCAACTCACAAGAAGAAAGAAGTGAGAGCCAAGCAAATAATCGTGGATGCTATAAAGGATCAACTAATCCCTCACATTTTTGAGAAGAAGAGAGTGAAGGACATGTTCGATGTCCTGGTTAGCTTTTACTCGAGCGAGAAGATTAAGGAAGATGATATTGCATAACAAACTCAAATCCGTTGAGATGACCAGATCGCATTGTCTCCAGTTACCTAATGAAGGTCACACAAATTTGTGACTAGCTTGTAGGAGTTGGGGAGAAGGTTGAAGACGAATAGGGCATTGAATGGGTTCCCAATTCAAAGGGGAACATTTGTCTAGGTTGTTTGTGCTCGGGAAAACCTTCCCTCTTGAGAAAGATTGTGGGATGATTGTATCATGGAGGAAACTTGGATGGAGTCCAAGGTTAGCAGGTGGGAAGGTGATAGTGACCATGCCCTAATTGGTCATACAAAGAAGGGCAGATGTAAAGGACCCATCAAGGGTAAGATGAAGAGTGAGGAGTCAACCTCACAACCACGCAAGGACTTGAGTGAAATCAAGCGCTTCATAGTCATTAGAATGACAATTATGCATCAGTGTCTAGAGAAGAAGGATGGTAAAGGGAAGCAATAGTAGAATTGGGTAGTAGCCTTAGCTGAAACTTTGACGAACAAATGTGCCTCCAAATTCGACAAGGATTTCTTGATGGTATCTTTCCTTTCTTCTAACACAGTTCCAAAGAACACGTGGTATGTGGATAATGGAGCATAGAAGCATATGACATCGGCCCGAGAACTATTTTCAAGTCTAAAGGAGCACGTCTTAAGAGTTTAGGTCGAGCTTGGTGATGATGCCAAGTATCCAAGAACAAAACTTGGTACCATTCCTTTTCAAGTCCAGTTAGGTAACTCTTTAAACTTTGATGATTTGTTATTTGTTCCTGGTGTTAGGAAGAATTTGCTTTCTGTTTTAGTTATGGAAGATAAGGGGCATGCAATAGAGTTTAAGAATTAACAAGCCCTCATAAGATCGAAGGAGTCTAGCCTAGGATTATCTTAGGTGACTGGGGTTAGCGAAGATAATTTATATAGGTTATAGGGTGAGCTTGTTTGACCCCTAGTACATAACACAAATAACTTGTGTCATCGAGCACTTCCTATTTCGAGAGAGATCATCACAGGCCTTCCAAATTTCAACATTAAGCAACAAGGTGTGTGCAGAGGATGTACACTTAGCAAGCATGCCAAGGTTGCTTTCCAAGGAAGCGAGAAACATGTCTAAGGGGATCCTAGATCTGGTGCAGGCAGATGTGTGTGGACCAATATTAGTAGCATCAAACATAGGAAGCTTGTACTATGTTTACTTCCTTGGATCTACTTCTTAAAAACCAAGGATGAGGTCTTTAGCAAGTTTCAAGAGTTCAAGGCTCTCGTGAAGAACCATATAGAGAAGAAGATCAAAGTTTTGAGATCAGACAATGGGGGTGAGTACACCTTTAGTGAGTTTGAGGATTTTTGCAAGGATGCAGGAATCAAGAGAGAGTTCGCTATTTTGTACAACTCACAATAGAACTACATTGCAAACTGAAAGAACTGATCCATCATAAGGGCTACCTAGAATAGGTGTCCTCACAAGAAGTTGGGGGAAAAGACACCAGAGGAGGCATTCATTGGTGTGAAGCTGGAGGATAATCATTATGTAGCTTTAGTTATATAGTTTACATCCAAGCACCAGTTGGGAAGAGGAGGAAGTTGACGCCCTTCAACAAGAAGGGTTTGTTTGTTGGTTACAGTGACACCCTACAAGATCTATATTCCACGGGAGAGAAATGTAAAGTTCGAGGAAAAGAATTTGCATCCAAGAAGTCTCATGACCCAATTCTAGTGATAGAGGACGAGAAGGAGGAAGCTTCGAAGGTTGAGGACATTGCCCCCATATTGGAGGGAAATGCAGTAGTGACTTCCAAATGGCTCTACAAGATCCAACACGCAGTAGATGGTGACATAGAGAAGAACAAAGCAATGTTTCTGGCAAGAGATGGTTCTCCCAAAAAGAGGGAGTGGACTATGAGGAGACATTGGCTTGAATCACCAGGTACACTTCCGTTAGAGTAGTGATGTCTGTAGTCCCCATTATGGGATGGAGGATACATCAAATGGATGTGAAAATAACTTTCCTCAATGGGATAATGGAGAAAAAATGTACATTGAGCAACCTCAGGGATTTATGATCAATGAGAAGGAGTCCCATGTTTTAGGCTTAAAAAGGCCTTATATGGACTTAAGCAAGCACTGTGGGCATGGTCTTCTAGGATCGATGAATACTTGCTAAGTATGGATTTCATCAAAAGTGAAGTAGATCCCAAGTTATATTTCATATTTGTCGAGGTTGATCTGCTCATCTTGGTACTATGTGTAGATGACTTGTTTCTTACAGGTTTAGAGAAGTTCATTGCAGGGTGCAAGGTAGATATGGTTGCTAAGTCTAAGATGAAGGACTTCTGCATGATGCATTACTTCTTGGGGTTGGAGGTTTGGTAGTGACTAGGGGAGATTTTTCTTGGTTATTGTAATTATGCAATTAAGTTTTCGAAGAGATTTTGGATGGAGAACTGCAAACCCATTGCCATGCCTATGATAACTAATTTGAAGAAGGCCATTATTTCAGATTTAGATATGGTGGATTCCATGTTGTATAGGTAGTTGAATGGTTCCTTGATTTATCTAGTCAACACTAGGCTAGATATATAGCCAGTTCATGGTGGAGTCGAGGAAGGAGCATTGGGTAATAATAGAACATGTGCTCAAATACTTGAGGGGCAAAGTGGAGTATGGGCTGAGATATCTTGGAGATGGCGAGGTGAAGTTGCCGGGATGTACAGACTTAGATTGGGCAAGTGGTGCATCAAATAGGAAGAGCACCTGAGAGTGTTGCTTTAGCTTGGGATCAATGATGATATCCTAGTTAAGCTTGAAGCAGCCTTCCATGACACTCATCTCAATAGAGGCAAAGTATATGGTAGTGATCACAGCTAGTTGTGAGGCCATCTAGCTTCGCAAGTTGCTAGCAGGTTTATTTGATTAAGAGTTGGATCCCACAATGATTTACTATGATAATCAGAGTAGTATCAAACTCTTTGAGAATGTAGTTTTTCATGATAGATTCAAGCACACTAAGATCAAGTATTACTTCATTTGAGATGAGATTTAGAAGAGAGCTATGAAGCTCCAATATGTACCCCATAGATCAACAGGTTGTTGATATTCTAACCAAAGCCTTAGCAAAAGGGAAGTTTGAAGCATTCATGAACAAACTTGGATTGGTGCAGAATTCCTTTCTTGCTAATAGGGAGTGTTGATGTTTGTAGCTCGATCAGGAACTTCCACACAGGCTTAGTGCCAAATGTGCATGAAATCATCCAAGTCAAATCTTATTTTGTAATTCACTTTATTAATAAAGTGAAAGTCATATATTTGGTTGTAACTTGTTAAGTCTAATAAAGTGTATATTAATACATTAGTGGTTTAGATAATCTCAATTGTACATGTCGTAGAGAGATTAGGGTTTCAACTAAAGTATAAAGGCAAATCAAGGTATAAGGTTAAGACACATTCATTATTCACTCAAAGATAGCTTGGTTGGGAGGTTAAGAGGAGCCTAGATCAACAACCAAGAGGATTTTAGCAAGTAGGCAACAAGTCCAGCAGATTTGTACAGTTGTACATATCAATTGAGCAAATTCGTATAGTCATATGAATCTGTATGGTATCTCATACAATTGTATGGGCATATCTGTACCATTGAACATAACAAGTCCATACAGTCATAGGAAGAGTTGTGTAGCAAGGAAACAAGCTTCATGCTATTTTTCTCGATTTCTATGGGTAGATTTCCTCAGCATTAGTGAAGATTTTGCTGCGTCCGAGTGTGCAATATAGCTGTAAGTTTTGGTAGTTGTGGAGGTTTCTTTGTAAGCTTTGAACCATTAATGAAAAGCTGATTTGAAGGAGTAAGTTGTATGTGTACTATGCTTATGCTTTCGTTGTTTGTAGTTTCTAGCTATTTGTGTATTTGTTGCATGTTCAAAATTTATTTTTGTTTCTGAATAAATTTCAAATTTGATTTGTTTAAATAAAGAAGCATGGGACAACGGTCACCCAGGGTCTCAAAGTTTACAAGTACATATCAGGAGCTTATCATAAGCTGGTACAAGATTTTCCTTCAAGCTTATCAATATCTAGGACCCTTGAATGTCTTCAAATCCTATCTAGGATGTACACCATCAATTGAAAATCCTAACCAACAATATAAAGGCCTAGCAATGCATGCCACCAAGTTATCTAGCCACACCAAAGGATCCACAATAAGCCAGCATCAACACCAACAATTCTACTCTTGATCTTTCACCATGCTTGGCTCACACAAGCTTTCGAAGTAAAGCACTCCAAGTCTCCTCTAGGGCTTCTTTGCTACAATTTTAGGTCCTTCTCATGCAAGGACTCAAACCTTAGCATTTCAAGTCTCTTTTAGGTTTTGCCTCTTACACACCCTAACACCTTTCTCTTTTGTGTAAGGACAAGTACAAAGACTCAAGACAAGTTCATCTCCATGATACATTGATCTAATGAATTCTCACATGCTTCTAAATGAATACTACAACCAAAGACTTCCCTCCTTTATACATAATAGGTGAAGGAGGTCAACATTAGTAAAGTGGACAAGTCCACAAACAGTTTAATCTAATTCTCAAGCTAGGGTCTATAAGTGAACCACTCTCTCTCTAAATTATTGTGATATCTTGATAATTTCAAATTTAGCTCAAGTTGATCCCAATTTATCAACAGCACGTGAAAAAGAGGCTAATAAGAAACTGGTTTTTTAATATTTTCTCCTGTTGTTCTTTGATGTTCATTGCTAGAGGGATTTGCAAAGTCCTAAAGTGAATTTGGAAGGGACAAACAAGTATTTTCATGACCATAAATGATTTTTTTTTTTCCAATAGAATGCACATCATGGGAAATGCTTTGGGCACTTCCTCCCATTTTGAGGATGATACTTAGGGTAAGTCGTTCAGATGCATTGTTGGCAACCTAACACAATGGGGACATCAAGTGAGACACACAATATTCGCAGAGGCAACCAACCCGGGGACTTGACCTCGTGATCTCTTGCTTGCAATTCACAACACAACCACTCGAGCTAACCCATTGAGCTAACCATAAATTATTCGTGGATGTATTGGGGATTGATTTCCATTCATTGTTTTTAGATTTTTAGTTATGTGCAAAAGTTCTTGTTACTAATTTCTTTTCCAAATTTATGCATGGGTTTGGAATGTGCATAGTGTTTGTATGTTGTTCCCAAATTTTCCTTATAGATAAGTTGATTTTATTTTTATACAAACGTTCTGTAGTGTTACTTTGTTTTTATTGTTTTCCCCTAGGTTTGATCAGTCACCCACATGTTGAAGGCTTTGGATTGATTTTGGCAATATGAGGAGCTTTTTGTGGGGACAAACCAATGAACATTGAGTTGCAAGCTTTGTTGAAAGGAGATGAATGGAGGGATTAACCATTTGAAATACCATTTTGCTCAAATCTCAGGCCATGAGGTTGATCTCTGGAGTCTGAACCAAAGTATACCCATATATCCCCTTGCTAGCTCAAGAAACTATTTAGGAATAAACAAAGAAGGAAGAAAAATATATGCTACTTGAACTTGTAGTCGGAGGAATAAAAAGAAGTAGAAGCACATGTAAAAATGGGAACAAAGGAAATGAAAAGGACTTACATAGGTTCACCTTCCACAAGAACGTTGCCTTTATTTATTCCTAGAACGGGTGTTGGCCACAACCTTCAATCAAATCATCTGCTATAAGAAAATGAGAAGGAATAAGAAGATAGGGTCATGGGTAGGTGTTTCCCATAAAGCAAACCACTAGATGCATGATAATGTCTAATTCTTGGATGGATTGAAAGGGTAGGACCCGGGTTGACCGAATTTGAACCTTGAAGGTTGGAATTCAGCGAACCTCAAGAAAAAGTTGAATTCTTTGAGATTCGGGTTGAAATTCGGTTATGAAATTCACGGGTTCTACTTCTACATTGTGGTTTTGAAAAGGGGATGCTTTTTTTTAATCCTATTTTACTTAGCTATTGAAAAAACAATGAGAAAGAGGTACCAGGTTTTCGTTAAGTAGACTGTGGTTGGCGTTCCTGTGAGTGGACTATGATATAGCTCCAATACGGTGAGTAGATACTAGATTGTAGTTGGTGTTTCTGCTAGCATGGCTTTTTGTGGTGGTGAAATTCTAGGTTCATTTTCAAGGATAAAAGATGTAACGATATCGTAGCCCAAGAGTCAACTTGTATGTAGTGTGTAGCTTGCATAACAGAATGCAACGCTGAATACTTTGCAGCAAGAAGTGGCGGGAATACTCAATGACAAATTTGAACCTGAATCTCAAATTCTCGAGGATGTTTTAGTTATTAAAATGTGATGGTATGGATAGGTGACGTCTTAGGTATAGGCTTACCTATATTTATGGTTTATAAGTTGTTTATATTAAATACATATATTATTAAATGTTTTTTTTATATATTTGTATTAAATGCATTTTTTGTCTTTTTTATATATTTAAGGTTATAAAGTATTATATAAAATATATTTAATGTTATTTATTATATATGAAATATAAAATATGTTTAATATATCTTTATGTTATAAAATATTTATATTTTTACAACATGCATATAGACAAATCTAATGTCGAACTTCATTCAAACATCATCGTAAAATTTGAATCCGAATCGAATTTAATGATTCTTGAACCCGAACCTTGTGACATAGTAGTTGAGTGGCATGTTGTGAAGGTGGTAATAGACAATGTGGCTAATAATGTGGCATTTTCAACATTTCCTTGTAGATTGTCTTGGAGATTTGGATCTACCTCCAGATTTAGGTCTGCCCCTTGAAGACTTAATTTTCTGTTATTGGGGACAACTTCTCACTGATAAAACATCCTTAGGCACACCTTCCATGGATTTTCTCCTCATTTCCTCTGATAACAAGGATGTAACTACATCCTCAAACTTTAATGTGGATTGAGTGGTACTACCAATCGCCAGTGGTACTCTTACTATACCAGTTGGTAATATATGTCGTGGATCAAGTACATCTCCAGCTGAGTATGCCTTTGGGGATGTATAAACTGTTCTTATGTTGGCCTGAACTGTATTTTGACAGTATGGAGAAACAATCAGTGTCAGTCTTTTCGTTTTCAATACATTATAGACCACAGCATGGCAAAATACAAGTTCTATGTCATGCTTCTGAATAAGAGTTTGGTGTAAACTTTAAAGCATTTACAGAAAAGTTGTGTAATGTTTGATCTTGTCTTCGTATTCCCTAGTAAAGCACAGAAGGGGAAGGAAAGTGTGGAGGAGGCTGACTACTAAATCCATTGCCAACAAGTCATTTAAATTGCTTGCTTTGAAGTTTGAGCAACATTTTTGTCTTGTTCGCCATATGTTCAAATGGTCACTAGTGTCAACCCTTGGGCCTTGCTTACCTAAATGCAACTTCTATAATATGCTTCAGAATAAGAATTTCACTTCCAGCATAGTTATGATAATAGAGCACTATCCTTTTTAGTTATGACTAAAAGTTGCTTGGTTGTCTTGACAGTTGTGTGAAATGCCATTTTAGATTGATAACTTTGTTTAATTATGGTACTTGAAATGATGTTTGATCTGTTCAGGATGGTGAAGTTTGGACTTTCACTGTGCGTGCTTTCAATGGGTCTCTTCCATCTCACACAATCCAAGTCAGTTATGATGGCTTTGCAGAAGGTTAGCACTTCTTCCAATCTCTGTAGTTTGAATTAGCTTCTTGAAATGTTGCCTATTACCAATAACTAACACATTCTACTCATAACTAGTGATACATTAATTCTTCATATGAACGAATGCTGCCTTCTGCATGGTAATAATGAGCTTTATATAGCAGCTAGCCTATAAGACGCCACCATACATCTGGACTTTCGATTCATCTCCTTGCAAGAGACATTTATTGGCTTACTCTAGTGTATTAAGGTTAAATGTAACAATGCAACCTATGTCTATATAGCGAGTCTTAAAGGCTTAGTTGAGGGTTATTAGACCTAATTGAGTAGGTCAACTCTAGCCAAAGATCATTTAGGCCTATCTAGACATAATAAAAGCATTATTAAGCTTATTAAGCTTATCAATATTGATTACACCTTCCTACTAATATACAATGACTAATGAGTATATTTACATAGAATTTGAACCTTAGTCAGTACATGCCTTGATTAAGATGAGTACACTTCAATAATGGATTTTGGAGGGTTCAAATCCCTATATTTGTATACGTAAGTATATATCTACAACCCTCACCTATTGATATTTAGGGTTGTAACATTTCTGGGCGCAGGTCTTTAAGGGAATATGTTTTGGGGTTAACTTCATGAATGTTTATACAAGGGTTGCTGTTTTAGTCAAGCTTCAATGAACGAATTTAGTGCATAGTTTGGAAATTATATGGGTTAATAATGCTGTAGTACATCTGTTGTATGGGACACTCCATACTATACTTTTTTCCTTTTTCCAGGTTAAGTGTATGAAGTTCGGATATTTGCAATGCAATGTTTTGTTTTACATGCCTATTTTCTCATGATCGACTAGATATCAAAGTTGGTGACGAACTAGTTGTGGATGGTGGTATGGTGAGGTTTGAGGTGATTGAGAAACAAGGTCCAGATGTGAAGTGCCAGTGTACGGATCCTGGGTTGCTATTACCACGTGCTAACCTTACATTTTGGAGGCAGGGTAGATTGGTGCGTGAGAGGAATGCTATGCTTCCCACAATTTCTTCCAAGGTTGGTTTTTATTCATTTTGAACACTCTAGCTCTTTCTGCACATGAAGTTGTAACAGTCCCTAATGTTCATTTTCTGTCGCAGGATTGGCTTGATATAGATTTTGGAATTGCAGAAGGTGTTGATTTCATTGCAATATCTTTTGTAAAATCAGCAGAAGTAATCAAACATTTGAAGAGCTATATTGCTGCTCGATCTCGTGATAGGTAAAGACTCTTTCATTGCTGTTTACAATACAAAGATAGTTGTTGCAAAACTTGATATGAAGTTGTATATTGTAATTTTACACTGTTCCATCTGTTATATTTCCTCTCTTTAATGTCAAACATCTATCTGTTGATGGAAAAGGTTGGTTTCCCTAGCATTTAATAAACTTGTATATGAAAATCCATGGTTTGACCTTACAACTTTATTTCATTCTCTGCAGTGATATTGGTGTCATTGCTAAAATTGAAAGCATCGATTCTCTCAAGAATCTAGAAGAGATTATTAAATCATCTGATGGTGCCATGGTAGCAAGAGGGGATCTTGGTGCACAAATTCCGCTTGAGCAGGTTCCATCTGTCCAGCAAAATGTAGTCCAGCTATGTAGGCAACTGAACAAGCCAGTTATTGTTGCCTCTCAGCTACTTGAGTCAATGATAGAGTATCCTATACCAACAAGGGCTGAGGTATTTTCTGACTCATAAATCTCTGTTGCGTCCTGTTGTTTGTTAGATATAATATAAAAGATAAGTGGACAGAACCTGAATCTTCTCCTAAAGCCTTCTAATGGAAGCAACTGTAAATGTGTTCCTGTCAAAATGCTGAGACACTGTTTATTGCAATTGATGGTAAGTCTTTTGATGAAAGTTTGTATCTCCCATAGTTGCACGGGTACCGCCCCCAGGATTTTGGCAACCTGTACCCAGCGTTTCCCCACTCCTGGGAGCTTGGGAGCTGGTACGAAACATCTCCTTTTTGATGGGAGCTTCTTTGGGAACTTGGGAGCTTGTTGGGAACTTGCTTTTGTCGCTCCCTTTTTATTGGGAGCTTGTAGAAGCTCCCGACCACATGGAGGCCAAAATCATAAGAAAAGTGTTGAAAATCAATTGAATGATGGAAGTTTATTGTGTCAAGAAATCACCAATAATAAAATTCCAATTGAATCTATCAATAATGCCATTTTTTATTATTTTCAAGGTTATATAAATAAAGAGGGCCTACACCTCTTAAATGTTTAGATCCATTCACACTCAAAATATATGTTGCAAGTGTACTTAAGTGAATACAAATGGATCTTCTACAATACTAAGTTATTGAACAACTTCAATTCATATCTCAAATGATTATAGCTAGCTTACGTTATTCATACTGACTGATATAGCAATTTAGGATCATAAACCATATCAAACTCAAGATACCAAAAAATTTGAAAGTTTGTTAGTTGAACTTAAAACGATCAAGTTCATTCACATTAGAAGTAAGTAGTAGTTACCATAAAAAAAATGCAGAGGCACCCAAAGACTAAGCACTCTTAGGAGCAATAATATAGATGGAGTTGGAACAAGGAATTAGAAAAATATTGAATCTTATGATTTATGAAGCTATTGGTGCTTCGTACACATATATGCAACCAGCCTTTACAAACTCGTACAATGAGATTTGTATAATGTGGACCTAGAGGAGTGAGCAAATTTAAAAAGAATGAATTTCATGACACTACTAGAGGATTAAGAGGATAAAATAGTTTAAGCTTTGAAATTAATCAATTATGTTTTTTTTAACTTTATTTTTTTTAAATATATTTTAAAAAATTAATATATATTATTGCCGCTCCCAACCCTATGTTTCCTGCAAATTTGGGCGAAGCGTCTAGCCGTATCGGATACTCGTGTCCGCGTACCCAACGTACCCGTGTTCCAGAAACTTGTGCAACATAGGACTATCTCCATATCTGTGTAGCATTATAAATACTCAATGTATCTATTAGCTATTGGCCACAGGGCTTCTTTCTTTGTGAATTTCTTATCCTTGCCTTTTAATAGGCATGGATTTTAATTTTTATATCCAATACATCTTAAGCTTCATTGATTTCTACAAATTAAACTACCATTTTTTCCATTTTCCAAGTATTTAAAATGGGCAAGGATGTCACAACCAAAACGTGACCCTTTGTTCTCTTTAATTCTTTCTTTATAGAGTTGTCATGTATTACTACATGTTAATTTTCAGACCATGGTAAGCAGATAAGCAGACTCTGCACTCAAAGAATAATCCTAAAATCCTGTCTTTAAAGCTTGAATTCTATGAAAACAACAATCTCCTAATACTAGAATCTACAAACACATGCTACAAAAATTAATAAAATCATATAATCTAAACTCTCAATCTATGCTGTTGGGAGCGGGAGCAAAAAATGAAATTTTGAAAAGCTTCCCTTTTGGGAGCGTTTTTCATATAATACATATTTAATATTTTTTGATGCATATATTTAAAAATAACATGTAGAATGCCAAGTTAGCTATATAAAACATGAAAGCATAGATATAATCATTTAGTACACATATACCATCAATCATCTTGGAACTATAAGCTATAACATCGGCATCGAATGATCAATCATTAACAACATCAACCTTGAAGTTTAAACATATAATATATTTGCAACCAACAAACTCTTGAGTGATAACATCAACTATGAAATGAAGGAGAGCATCATATTCATTACCAAAGAGTTGTAAGATAAAGGCAAAGGTCCTACATTTGAAAACCTACGGGTTTTTGGGGTGTGGCATCTTAGTTGTATGAATTTGATCACCATCTTGATCACCCAAAAGTTCAACCTCCAAGCTCTCTAATGCTATGGCTCCATCCTCCAAATGAACCTCCTCTGGATTGTTGTCCCAAGTCAAATATGTTCTATCTTTCTTTGCTGCATCACAATAATGGGACACCAATGTCAAGTTGTAGTGCACATAAACCAAGCTTTCTGCTCAATCTACATTCAAATTGTTTATCTTCACGTTTTGGATGAAGTTGTAGGTGCTCAAACACTTCTCTGTAGAAGAAGTGTTAACTACCTAGAAAAGCACCCTCACCGCCAATTTATGGCGATATGTGGTAGAGGAGCAATACATGTTCCACCACTTAGATAGGAATCAACCTATCTCGATCTTTGGTCACATGTAGATTACCAAAGACTCCATGTTCACCGATGTATTTGCGTAATTTACTTAGTACTTGAGCACACGATCTTTATTCAAATTGTTTCTCTTCACATTGTGGATGAAGTTGTAGGTGCTTCAACACCTCTCTACACAAGAAATGTTAACAACCTATGAAAGCACCCTTACCACCAATTTATGTAGATATGCGATAGAGGAGCAATACACGTTTCACGATTTGATAGGACTATATTTGTGTAGATCTTTGGTTGTATGTAGGGTTACCAAAGACTCCATGTTCATTGATGTATTTACTCAAAAATTCACTTCGTACTTTAGCACACTCGTTCTCATCAGGGACCAACTTGTTTAATGCAAGCATATACTCATTATGCACCTTTGGATATATGTGTGGTTTTCTCCTAACTCCACCCCCAGGTGCTAGTTGGGCCAACCAAGATGGAGAATAATATTTTGGTGTAAGGAGTAAGGACATATGCTAGGGCATGGAGTGGAACATTTAGGTAGAAAAACCTTCCAATGCTTAATAAGTGTTTTTTCTTGATTGAAGTGTAAATTTTTATCAAGGTCATGACAAAGGAATTCAATCAACTTCAACAATTAGGCATCAACACCGCCAACATCAAGGTACATAGAGAAGATGATGTGCTTTATTCATTTGCAATCCCTTACCCTCATACATGATAGAATCTAGTGGAATTGTTGCAACCCTGAAATTTTGAAAACTATCAAGTCTGCTGAATTTTGAATGGGATCTTAAATTCTACCTTTTGCATATAAAGTCTGATGAGGTTGAAACCACTCTCAAACATCTTGAAACAATTGATGGCTAAGTTGCCAAGAAAGTTGGGGGCGGGGACAGGGACGGGGACGAGGACGCCACTTTTTGAAACAGGGTATTTGTGTATGTCAGGGTCACTGTATATTATTAAAAAACATGTCACAGTCAGATCATACATGCATATTTCAGATTTCTTCATAAATAATGAATCATGATTCATAATTCTAAATTCAATGATTCATTGAACAATGAACATTCACATTGAAAATTTGAAACATGAAATTTGATAAATCATAGACTTAGTAGATATCATTTGGAAGACTGGAAGTTACATAAAATTTGATAAATCATTGCACTAGGCAGCTATAACAAATAGTCAAACTCAGACTTGAAGATACACTTGAAATCTTATTTTAAACACCTATTTGTACTGCTGTTACATGCAATAAAAAATTGCAAATTGCCAAACAACTCTTGGGTTGATGTGACTTTATTTCTAAGTATTAAATACATATGTATATTTTTTATGTGCACATTTGGTAGTCAAATTATGTTCCATGGGTGCTAAACACAAAACCATAAAAACATTCATTGTAAATCAATGCAAAACCAATCTACTAGATTTGGATAATATTAAGTGGAATTTGAATAGTGTGAACCAGACTCCATACGCAGTTAGCAAAAGATAGTTCAGATTTGGTTGGGGGTCATTACATTTTCCCTGGCGTATTGCATTTTATTGAGTCGGATGTACCCTTGGAGTACCCAAACATGGGGTACGAAGTACCCAAACACGGGGTACGACGTACCATTTCACCTTTAAGTACCCCTTTTTTATAACGGTGCCCGTATGGGGTACGACATGGTACGGTAGGAGACGTACCTTACGAGTACCCAAGTACCCGGTACAGGTACGGGTACCCTTGCTACTTAGATTAATGGTAATGTTAAAAATTTAAGTAAAAGGATAGAAAATGAGAGATAAAGAGAATGCCACTTTTACTTTCAGAATTTAACATTACCATATAATACATCCCCTAAATGGACCCTAACCATGCCCAAAAATCCAAGTGAAACCATGTCTTGGCTACAAAAACCAAAAAAAGAAAAAAATTGCCTCAATCTGTGGGAATGATTAGGGAGTGTTTTTTTGCTCCTGGGAGTGCTTAGGGAGCAATGGGGAAGTGCTTCCTTGTAGCGTAGCTCTCAATCACATCTATCTTCTATTGAATATCGAAAGAAGAAAATGCATTGCGATAGTTCAAAACCAAAAACTCCCTAACCAACACAGTTGTGAATCCTGCATCTCCTTTATAGACTAGGAAAAATAGGGAAGATATAATGTATCTAACACATGCAATAAGCATTTGGTTTGACTGTCTCAAATCCTCACCCTAGTCTGAACACCCAGTGCACCCTAGCTGCATGGATAAGAGTGCCAAGAGAAGTTTGCCTCCTAGAGATAAACTACATCAAGCAACTTGTTGGTACTTCCTAGATCTGCGTGCTCATCCAAGAATAGAAAACTCTCATGCAAGCACCCTAGTTGGCCTTAGGAATCTATGTCATCCTCTAGTATAGTAAATACACGCTCTGACTATCAAAAGCATAAAGTTAAAACTGGAAATATACTAAGATTGGGGTATGCATGCTTGTTAGTATTAATTTTCTGCACTTATAATGACGATATAGATCTCTGACAATCAACAATGGAAATTAGTACAACTTATAGGAAAATTCACCCACTTTGTTACCGATGAACCTCCTCTCTGTTTGGGCTAGTGCATGCCAAGTTGCCAACCATAGGGGAGTGTCCCTAAACTCTATATACTGCTGTCCAGCCTATAAATTTGCAATAAAGAATTATATAACAACAAATAATGATCTTTGACTTGCAATTAGATATAAAAATAGTTTTAATTTTAATTTTAATTTTTAATTTTTAATGTTAGAAATTCTCACATGCAACAGTTTTAAATGTAAATGAATGGGAAAAACACTCTAAATGACAACTAATTATCAAAATAAAGGACTATTACTTCTTAAAATCCATACACGAGTACATCAATGCATCAAATCAAAGGGCTAGAAGATTAACATTGTCAAACTTTGCTTTGTATTAGCCAAAATGTTGAATACACCATAGAGACAATAACAAAGCTGATTCAGTGACGATCCCTGCGCATAAATAAAGAAGCTAAGAGAGATGAAGAAGAATGTGTTAAAGATAATGCAGCCGCGAGAGCCATTGTTCTTGACTCCTCCGTTTAGGCAAACCCCTAACGAAGCCAAGGGGGGTAGACCCGACGAGTTACTAAGGCTGGTTACTTAGATGATGATGGTATTAAATAAGTAAGTTTTTTAGGAGTTTTGACAAATGAATTCGACACAAGATATTTGCAAGATTTGTTATACCACAACAAGATAGAAATCAAAACTTGATAAGCAGTAATGCGGAAACATATGATAATATCAAATAGATCAGTGCCAATAATGGAGTCCACAAATGAGATTGCTGTTGAAATACAAATGGGTGTTGCAAGTGCTCTTGGTCAAATTTTAAGTTAATGTATGACGAGTGAATTAAATTAGGCGGGGGGACTCCAGATAGACCCAGCGGGTACTTGGAGTATGCCCAAAAGTAACAACCGCTACGACTACCCGCAAGGAATGTGTGGGCTGAATGGAGTCTCTGAGACTGTGTTCATAATACACCCGCTAGGGTGTAACAGAGATCGGTGCCTTGAGGTAACTGTCCAGTAGTTCCCACTTCCTTTGGGTATTTTGCCACTGTTTACGATTCAATCGAGGCGTTGGATTTTCGCCTGAGGTGGTTAATTGGGGAAAGTGAATCCTAATTATTCTAATCATTCGCGTTGCTTTTGATGCAGCTTGACTGATCGAACTAACCGCAGCCAAGTGCAGAGCATACACACCGGAGCTTTGATAAGTTTTTTAAGGATTTTAAGCTGTGTTCTTTGTTAAAAAAAGGAGAACCTCCAGGAATCTCTTTCGGTCCAAGTGGACCTCAATCGGGAAACCGAGGAGGGGTTAATTTTAGATGATAAGAAATAATAAAAAAAACTAAAACAAGCATCAAAACACAACTCATAGGTTATCTAATTAGTACTACCATGCATCTCTTTCCTCTTTCGAGTCAATCGGGAAGTCGCGGGGTAAGTAGTATGATTACTTTGAATTTGTAAAAGACATTGAAATGCTTATGATTCAAAGTATACAATGTTGCAATACAAGACAAAACTAAAAAAAAGTGAAAAAGTGCAAAAATCACAAAATGCAGGATCTCCCTTGGGGGGATGGGGAGTGGGCTCAAAAGAGCCTATTTGAAGTAATTCTTTTTATTATTAAGGGTTACAAATATCAGCAAATTAATTGAAAAATGCCGCTTGGTTCTTATACCGAACGAACCCAAGGGCTTACAAAATATGACATTGATGACTACGGAAGATAAGGAGACCCCTGAGGGGGTTTCGAATGGCCCAAAAATCACTTTTCGGACAACACCTCCTTCTCTTTTCGGATGGACCTGCTAAAAACCATTAAGCTTTAATTAGTGTAAAGTGCCCCAAAACACTTTAAAAGTGTCTTTGGACAACCCCCAAAAAACTACCGAAAAAGACTAAAGTTAAAATACTTTTTAAGAAAAGACAAAAATAACTCAAGAGGACAAGTGCTCTTGAGGATCTTGGCTAGCTTTGGGGCAGCCAATGCAATGTGCACTTTAGATGCTGGATTTAACTTTTAATAAAGAAAGACTATTCACTTTAAACAAGCTTTCGATTTGGCTTCAAACTGCTTATAAAAAATGAAAGACTTTTATTGCTAGATCTAGTTTTTAAAGAGAAAGGACTTGAATCTTTTTCTTAGATGAAACTAAATCTATGCATGCAGCTCCTATTTGTTCAGATCTAGAAAGATATCAGCTTTGAAACAACAGATCTAAAATATAAAAGCCAAGTAACCAAGAAAATTTAATTTTTTTAAAAGGAGAAGAAGATGAGAGAAGGTTGGTTCGTTGCTTGAATGGAACAAGCTGAAAGGTGGCCCTTTTGTGGAGCGCCGAGGGACAGAGTCTTGAGCTTATTGGATAAGGAACGAGGTTAATCTTGATCCACACCTCATCCGATTGGGAACCTGCAAATAGATCACACAAGCCTGCACAACACCTCGTGAGATCTGGATATAGATGTATGAAACAAGAAAAATGAAAGATCATGCAAAAATAATCTTATTTAAGAACATAACTTAGATTCTTCAGCATACATAATATGAATCTTACTTGCCTAGTTTACACCCTTACTTGATTCAACCAAATCCTTGAAGCCAGAATACAAAGTAGCACAAAATTTGGAAAAAAATTGCAGTTACCACATTAGTAGCATGACGCTGGGAATCCACACAAACACATGCACTACACGGTATAGCCTCTAAAGCTTCTTTATTCACAATGAAAGTATAGCAGTATTACAATGGAAACAACTCTTTCTCCAACTCTAACTTGCTTGGAAGAGGAAAAAGCTGCTTTATTTATAGCTAGACTGGCCAAGAGGGGCGCATGCCTAACTGAAAGAGAGACTGAAGCTGACAGAGAGTTAAGTCGAGCCTGATCTGATGATGAACTGAGTCTAACTGGATTGGACCTACAAATCGAAGTGACACCTCACTTAGTGAACTGAACCACCCAGCAAACAGCTCCCAGATTGCTCCACACGTGTGGAGGAGAGAGAAAGGAGGGCACAACCCCTAGATCTGCATGAGCTTGTTAAGCTCCTCTTCAGCTTAGATTTATGCCTTTAGTCAAGGAATGGGAACTCCCGGTCAATCTGAAGCCGATGAGACTGATTTCAGTCAAATCGGAGCAAAATCCATTGATTTAGGAATTTGGATTTGCTCCATTATTTAATTAATTTTTAATTAAATTAATTAATATTTGTTTTCTTGGATTTTCACACCTGAGTGATGGAAAAATCACTCAAAACTTAAGAAAAGTGGGTTTCTGGGTTTACCGGGTGCTTCGAGTTAGAAAATGAGCACCCCCATGACTGAATCTGACTTTTAACCCCACTGTTATTACAAGACCAATTATTCCAATTAGATTATTAAAAAATAACCTAAGTTTTGTGGAAAAATTAAAATTAAAAATTAAAAAAAAAACAAAACCTAGGGGGACTTAGCACATGTTCATATGACTCGACCATAATGCCTAGCATGTTTATACATTGACACACAGACTCTAATAACCTCAATAGGCCTAAATGCCAAGCCGACCACCCCAACTTTGGAGGTTTTGAGTGAAAAACTCAGAAATTATCAGTCGTTTATTCAACAACCAATAATAACCAAGGGAAAAAACACTTTGGGCTGATCGGATTGACAAATAAAGTCCAAGAGACCGAGTCTTTTACAGACACTACCATGCTAGAGCATTTTATTACAACTTCTCCAAGGGGGTATGAACATGTGGTAGATAAAAAAAAAACACTTCCTAGAAGCAAATCTGAAGGTCTTCTAAAGTTCGAACAAATCATCTTTGTCTGGTTCATTAGGCTCACTTGATAACACCGACTAAGTACAACTTAGGTGGTAACAAGCCCTATGTAACTCTGCAAAAGACACTTGGACACCAAATATATCTCGTATGTGTTTAAGGTTAGTGACCAATGCCTAATGGAGTCAATAAAAAAGTGGAATAGATGTACTACTACGTAATTGTATGTGAAATATGCATCTATTTAATAATAAGCAAATGATCAATACTAGTCTCATAACAAGTATGCAATGTCATACAAATATGGAGGATTGTTAATCCAATAAACCAATTACTTGCAATGTGTAATGTTACGAAACAAATGTCATCCATGAGTATTCAGTTAATTTCATATATCAGTACCTTAGACTTACCATTCCTCTAGTAATAAGTGTGACATGGAATCATAAGTATTTATCATTATCAAATAATAATTTAAAGCACATGTACATCAGTATGTATCAGTCGGGCATGCCAATATTATGACAACAGTAGTAGTTTAGGCATTCACTCTAGTATAAAAAACAACATCGTGCATGTAACCAAGCATTTACCAAATAATTTGCATCAACTTTGAAAGCAAGTTGCATGTGTTTATTAGTAACATTATCATAATTAGTATGCAAAAGTAGACATAACCAACATTAACAATGTCCTTCCAATTCATACCAACAAATGATAGTGACCATCTAACTGATGTTTGCTTGTCATTTCATAGGGTTCAATGGATTGAAGTGCAAGGTG
>LPNX011077097.1:0-79725 GCA_001517045.1 Pseudotsuga menziesii | reverse complement strand
CCCTCCAAAGCTTTCTTGTATTATGTGGCCCAACTAGGGCAAGAAGATTACAAAAAATGGTATACAATCCGGCAGCATAACAATAGCATGAGTGAACCTGCTCAATGAGGGAGTGAGGCTCCCATTTTATAGTTGAGGGAGACCCCCAACCCTTTGAAGATCAACGGCTGAAAATAGATCTAGATCTAGGTTAAATTTCCACCACTAGATCTAGGTTTTTGGCTTTTATTTCTCTCAAACAATCTCCACCCTTGGATTAATTTTTGATCAATGGCTGAGATTTTGATCCATGTCTTGAGCAATATACACCCTTAGATCAGTTTTCAATCAATGGCTTAGAAAAAACGTGGGCCCAAGGAGGCGCCCCCTCCAAATGTGGCCTTGACTTCTTGATTTCCTCCAGGATTGGCGCCCTTCCTCCATTTTAGCGCCCTTCTAAAACAAGGTAGTCTTCTTCTAAACAAGGCGTGGGCCCTCTCCATTATAGCGCCCCTCACCAAACTAGCGCCTTCACTAGTGAGGGTTTTCTCTTTTTACACTAGTGCCTCCATAATATAGTTAGTGGCCCCATAAATGTGGACGCCTCCATCCTCAATGAGGGTTTTAACACTTAACTTAGCTTTGACCCTGGTCATTAGCTCCACCAAAATACCTTTAACCTCTAGACTTAGGTTAAAATTAAAATTCACCTTAGATTTTAATTTTTCAATTTAATTTTTAAAATTTCCCCATTTTTAACTTAGGAAAAATTAAAAATAACTTGAAAAATTATATCTAGGCCATGGGGGGGTGAAAAAATTTGAAATAAATTTTTCCTAGGCTCAACAACCCCCAAACAAATTTACCATGGCATTATTTGATTTTTTCCTTCAAAATCAAATAATATGAATTTTGACTTAGGAAAATTAAAAATTTCCCTAGGGGAGATAGACCCCTCCTCACCAAAATGGTCTATCTCTTCAACCGCTTATCAGAACAACCCGGGACTCGAAGCAATGGCTTAGGGGGTTTCATAGCAATTTTATTTTGCATTCATAGCCCCTATTACAAAATGCCATGCTTGAGCGATTACATTATTACATCAAAACTCAGTTAATTAACCACCAAGGGGTGGAATTAATTAACTGGAAAAAATTAAAAGTACAACAACATAACGAAACTCCGCAAGACTCTAGACAAATGTCTAGCATGGTCATGAATCATTTTTGAAGCCTCAGCCACCTCATGGACTTGACTGGTAGAACGCCCGTCACCACTTTGGAGGATTTTGAGTGAAAAACCAAACCGATTAAACTCGTTTATTCAACAAGGTCAATTGGAAAGGGAAAAAACACTCGATGAGGGGACTTCCCTAACAACCAGTTCCATGGTGTGGCATCCATATCACATGACCCACACTAGCACATTAATTACATTAATTTTCCCACGCAGGGGAGCGGACATTTCGTTTTACAAAGGGGCCATTGCCCTGCAGAAGTGGAAAAATCCTCAGATTTTTCCAAGGTACAATTATGTACATCTTTATGTACATGGAGTTGCCACCTAGTCGAAATAGGTGGGCAACACAAGGAAAAGTACAATTGAGTAAAAGGGAGGGCCCAAAATTTTGGGGCACAGAATTTTAGGAGCCGAAAATTTTGGGAGGCCCTAAATTGGCCAAATATTTGATTTTAAAGAAATTTTATAAATTTTGCAGACTTAAAACTAACCTAGAACTAACCCTAGAAACTAGGTTTTGAAATGAAAAGATGTGAAGACAATGGAAAGCAACCCTAGTGAAAGCCCTACCCAAACTAGGGCATATAGGGAGGATGGCTTACCTAGTCAGAAAGAGATCCTAGGTCAGACAACTATCCTAGAAAACTAAGGAAAAATCCTAGAGGACTCTCACAAGAAGACGTCTCTCTACTTGCTAAGGTGACAAGAACGCTGGAAATGGCCTATTCTAGGAGAAAATGCAGCACTAAGGCTACCATTTAGTCATGAACATGCATCATCTACCAACGTTCAAACAAAGAGATAAGAAGCCAAACCTCCATGTGCTCGTGTTTAGCCAACAAATCCAAGCATCACTTTGCAAAAGAATTTCACCAAACAACACCAGAAAAACCTTGCATAACCCATAAAATCTCCCTCAAGAGGGGGCATCTCTCCAAAGAGCCCTAAGAAGGGTAGAACAAATACATAATGTTTTATCCCATGAGTCGTGTTTTAAAATGAAATGAGATCTATTTATATGATCTCACACTCACTTTTTACAAAATATCTAGGCCTACATGTCTTAAAACATGTCAATTTGAAATTATAAGCTGTCAACTTAAAGTTAAAAGAAAATAATAACAATATATGGCCTAAGGTAGGCTCAAGGTAGGCTACCTAGGGTATTTGTATCCCGGGTGCCAAAATGTGCTTAGATAAGCGAATCATTCCAAACGAAACGCTGGAGTGAGTTGGCGGGAGGGCGTTATACCCCATCTAACCCCTAGAATGCTGTTAAATCCCTCAATGCCCTCTTCGAAGCATTAAAAAGGCTTGGCGTGGAGGATGTCTTACTCTGAGGAGATAAGACCAGGGAGAGTAGGTGCCCAGTGACTAAAGGGCCAGGAGGGTGTCCTAAGTGGCTGGCCGCTGCGAAGGGAGATGAATGTCTCGTAGTTGAAGCAAAGGCCACCAGAGATGCTAAATAGGATATGGAGCCATGTGACCCGGTGGTCAACCCTTAGGAGCCCCAGACACCAACCTCGAGGTTAAAAACCGCATCAAAGGGTAGTCAATAGCGCCATTAAGCTATAGTACTCCTAAGGGATGGACCAAAGGGCCCAACCATGACCACCATTGCTCGATAATGCCCCTCTTGGTTGAAAAAATGGCCCTCTCTCCTTGGGCTACACCTAAAGGTTCGTTGGGTATAGGTGCAGCGTAACACCATGAGTCACTTTGTGATTGCCGTTGCTTGTGTGAGGGCTACCACTACTTGTGTGGACTGTGTTTACGGTATCGTTGCTTGTGTGGAGGCTACCACTGCTTGTGCAAACTATGTTTAGGGTACCGCTGCCTGTGTGAGGGTTGCCACTACTTGTGTGAATTGTTTGAGGGTACCGCTTGCCTCTTGGTGGCTACCGTCCACTGTTGTAGCCTTCTTTGAGGCTGCCATCCATTGTTGTGAGGGTTTTGTGGCTACCATTCACTGCTGGGCACTTGTTGACTGTGTTGGTTGAATTCTTGGGGTTGATTTTGGATATATTATACCTTCAGCAAGTTGTTGTACCCTTTACTGTAATTGTTCAACCCTATACTTCAGCACCTATCTCTCTCTCTCTCTCTCTCAAGTATGTCCATGCCCTCATACAAGGGCCAGATTTGTTCCATTTTGTTGACTTGCCTCCGAGAGGCAAGATTTGATATGAAAGTAATTTTGAATATAAGGAAGGTTCTCTACCCTAACCTACTCTATCAGATCCGATTTATTTGTTAATTAGCTTATTGCAACAAGTAATGAGGTGCTTCCAACCCAGTATGGGAGAGAGATGTGTAATGTTACATGTAACGAACTAATGTTATGTACCAAAAATAAAAAGTAATTAATTTTTTTTTACTGGCTCATAAGATAAAAAAGAAAACCAAATAAAAAACAGTTAAAAAAATCCAATCCACTCATAAAATAAAAATGTAAAACCAAATAAAATGTCATTAAACAAATAACACCTCTAGAAATCGGATGCCTCTCGGTGCTTAATAGATCTGTGTTTAGGATGGATCTATACTGGTTTTATTTTTCTACTGCTGTCCTGTAAATTTTCTTTTAACTATTGTAGTTTAAACTTGCATTAAAGTACAACTCTTTTAATTTTTTGTTCAAAAACCCTAAACTTTAACAGAATGGAGGAGCAATATGTCTATTGCTTCTAAGAAGAAAATACACCCTTTTCCTCTCCTCAAACCTCACTAAATAGCTTGGCCTAGAGGCCCTCATGTGCCTCCCATTGAGGATGAGAGAATGTGGTCCCCCTTGCATGGAGTTCCACTCTTGCATGAGAGAATGTGCCCCCTTTTTGCTAGAGTTCATCTGTCTCTCACACGTGAATCAAGTGCCTAGTTCAACTGAACTTGTTCTTGTGCACTTCACCCTTGACCTCATGTAGTTCACCCTGTTTGAATGGCTCAGTTTAGACGAGCAAGTCTCATGCATGCATTTTGTCAAGTCTAGTTCACTCCAGTCTCTTGCATGCGCCCGCTGCTAAAAATAGAAAAGTTCTTGGATGTTTGGATATTTAGCATGCAAAAACATGCAAGCCCATGCATGCCTGTGAAAGTGCCTTACAAAGCCATGCAAGTCAAACCTTAACTACCAAAAATAGAAGTATTGTGTATGTCATCCCGAAAAAGGCTCACAGGAATCTTGAGCTTGCCAGGATGTCGAAAATGTGTTCATCTCTGCTGTACGGACCTTCGAACTGTGTCTCCTAAAAAATAGGAAAATTGTTAAAAATAGATGTCTCCTCCAATACTGATGAAAAATCTGTGCAATGTCTCTAACTCTAAAACTAGATCATATCACTGAAATAACCTGAATTTGAAACTTGCGGGAACCAACCTCTGACTTGTGAAAGCTGTCTATTTGGAACAAGATTGACCCAGATTAACCCTTGGAACAATTAACCCTTCTAATATTTCAAATTACAGAGAGCATTTAATTTATATACAGCATAAATAAATAGAGAACATTTAATTGATAGACTAAATAGAGAGCATTTAATTTATAGACAACATTTATATTACATGTGTTGTGCTTTTTCCCCTTTTATTTTTTAATTTCTATTTTTTTTCAGTAAAAAATATCGAACCTAAAAAAATTTGCCTTCAGGTTTGCCTTAAGGTTCGGGTTCGACAAGGTTTGGGTTTGGTTTTAGGTTCAGCATTAGGTTTGTCTTTTGGGTTTGGCAAAGCTGAACGAATTTCAATTTTTTTTGAGGTTTGCCGAACTTCGAACCTCAAGGATTAGGTTCGGCGAACCTTGTGACTTAGGTCAAAATCAGCAGATCCATGCGATGTCAATTAACCATCTCTTACATACCTCAAACCATAATGTACTATGCCCTTGAGTATTAGAGCACATGTTTTGCAACTGCCCAATGAAGCTACCTTTGTTAAACCATACACTATCTCAAGTTGTTTACTTCAAAGCATATATTAAGTCTGTTTTTGACTAGATACAACATCAAATAAGGCAATTATCTATGCATTAAAGGATCCATCAAATCTGAAACCAAGTTGTTGTGCAACTTCAGATTTGGTAATCATAGGAGTGTCCAAGGGCTTACAGTCCTTCATCTGAAATATCTTTAGGATCTCAATTGTGTACTTTGTGGTATTTTTTAGTGGCTAAGTTGCTCATTTTTGGTCTTTTTAATACACACACACACACCAATTTATCATTTTTTTCCTTGTTTGTTTTTCTAAAAATACCCATTTTTTACATAAAATATGCTTATATTGGTAATATTCACCAAAATACATGTTATAAATTATAGTAGTAAATTGTATGTTTTTTTATTGAATATTCACCTACATATTTGTATGTATGAATTTTTCAAACCTAAATATTCTTCGAATACGATACTTAGTATATTATTTAAATACTTACAAAATAACGTGGTGTACTTTCCTTGCCCAAGCAAAATGTCACATTTACCCTGTGACACTTCTAGACCCAGGAAAGTGCATCTATTCTATGTCCTTCATTTTGAACTCAAATGTCAACTTTTCCCTGCACCAAGAAGAAAACAAGTAGATCAGATCTATCAAATAAATAATTTCGTTTGAGTCCCAATAAAAGCGCTGAACTCTTAGAACCTGTTAAAGACCTTTTCCCTGGTCTTCATAGAATATATCCAGTTTTTTTTTGGAAGAACCATCAATGAAAATAACATAATAAGGATTTCCTATCAACGAAGTTGATGACATGGATCAATTGAGATATGAATGAATTAGATCAAGGATCCCCTTGATATATGCTCATTGCTTGGGAAAGCAGCCTTGGCATGCTTGTCAAGTGCACATCCTTGCACACTCCTCTCTTCTCCATTCTGAAATAAGGAAATCCAACCACCATACCTTTCAAAAGAAGCAAAGATCCATGGTTTAGGTGACCGAATCTTTTGTGCCAAAGCTCACACAAGTTGTCAATGCTTGTTATTGAGGTTCTCTGCTTCATGGGATCTGCTAGCAATCTATAAAAGCTACCCTTTCTAATTCCTCTAGCCAAAAACTCAACTGGGAACAGGGCTATGACTTCTGATGATCGATTTCTAATCATCAAATTTGGCCATGCACTTCGAATCTGTTAGATACTCAAAGTGAGTTTTTTCATACCTGCATATTGATGTCTTTTTTCTCTAACCTGAAAAGGGCTGATGTGTTTTATGTCACATGTTTTTAGGCTCCACTATAAACATACCAACCAACACCTGAAATCGTGTTGGTAGAAACTTGAAAGGCATGACACCATGGAAAAGGTTCTATCAACTAGTCAAAACCCGACAATCAACTTTTGTCCACCCTTGAAGATTTTGCACTCCCCACAAATTGTTTCTGCTGCTGCTGCTGCTTACCCTTCCCATTCTTCTTCTTAGGACACTGAAAAGCATAGCGGCCATGCTTGTTGCACTTGAAATGGCTCAAATGATAAATCCTCTGTTTATTGGTGAGAAAACCTCGAGTTTTCCTTCTTCTTTTTTGACCCTTCATGGATCTTGCTTTCTTTCCTCCTCTCCTCACCTTACTAATGAGGGCTAGGTCTAGTACATCCTCAGAGCTAGCTGAAATTGTCTCTAATCTTGACTCTTCCTTGACAAACAGATCCCGCATGCTTTCAAATAAAGGTAGATGCTCACAAGCACATACACACTATACAAAATGATGTCACAAGATGGACCAGAGTCTTTCAGACTGATCCAAACTAGCTTATTCTCTTCTACCTTGTTATCAACTGCACCTAGTTGATCTCTCAACTCTGTGTTCTTCTCTAGATAGCTAGCTATTGTATCAGTCTTGCTGATCCAAGTACTGATGAATTTGTTCTTCAAAAGCATTCTCCTAGACATGTTCTCACTCTTGTAAAAGATGACCAGGGAAATATGCGTCTCTCTCTAGTTGTCTTCTTCTCTGTGGTTGGGGGATTAGACTGTTACCGGATCTGCCACCCTAGTGTGTATGATCAATGGATCCAATCTGGATCCAGATTTGGATCCATCATGGAAACGGATCGTGTGAAAAACAAACAGATCTTGAAATTTTGAAACAGATCCTGTGAAAAACAAACAGATCTTGAAATTTTGAAACAGATCCTGAGACTTGTAGTGCTTTTGTGACCCACTGATCCCCCTTAAAATAAATTTTTAATGAAAAAATTCCAAAACCCCTAAACACCTAAAGGCAAAAACCATAAACCCCATTCCTGGTCAAAGTCTGATCTATCCTTATGTCAAGATGTGCTTTTGAACTCCAATCTATCAAGGTCTGCTCTTAAGGTTTCTATTTGATCTATTTTTATGATCAAGGTATGCTGTCATGGTCTGATCTATCCTTATATGTTACATTGTTGCCCACTTCACTTCACGGACACAGTTGTTTAGTCCTGCCATAGCCTTCAAGAAGACCACTTTATTCGCTACTGATATGGGCATGTGGATGCGGCTCACAAACACACTGTTATTTCCTGCTTCCTGTTCTTGCTGAAACATTTTTCAAAATTATCAATTATCAATCATGGTTATAACTAATCAAATTGTAAGTTATGGTACATTAATGGTTAGTAGTAATATCACTATGCATGAAAACTGTCTTTTTTTTCTGTAACTTATAGTTCATTTTTTGTTTCCTAAATAGTTCTGATTCTTCCCCCTATTTTTTATTTATTATAATTTTTTTTTTTATATTTTTTATGCTTGTCATTTCCCGCTGTATCCAGATCCCGGCTTTTCAAAAATCTGATGAATCCGTTTCAGATCTGGATCTGAAGTGCATTTGTATCCATATCTTGGTAACTTAGGTATTAGACAATGCTTCATTATATCTAGAACAATTCATTTCACTTTGACCAATCTCCTATTGTGCTTGGCTGAATCCTTGGAACTGTGGGAGGTTTTCTCTGCAAGCTACCAGAACTCAATCTCTTCCAAAAGATTTTGCAGATGGCACTTCTAAGGAACAACGTTGAAAGCACTCTCCAACTTGTGACACTCTTGGAGACCATCATGGGTCATCATTGCAACTCTTAAATCAAACACAAAAAAGAACAGATCAGAAACTAAGATCAAATACAACCTTCCAATCATTGGAAGATCTTGGGTATCTGACTGCTCAACACTTCCCAGGTCTGGATCTGCATCACTTACTGAAGCTTGGGCTACCACTTCTGAAACCCTCTGAAAACTCCCTCTTACAGTTTGCAGTCATATCCATATGGCATACACAGATTCCTAGAAGGTTTCAAAAAATGTGCTCTGATAGCATGTTAGTTTTCAGACCATGGTAAGTAGATTCTGCACTCAAAGAATAATCCTAAAACCCTAGGTAACTTTAAAAGCTTGAATCCTATCAAAAAACCAATCTTCAAAAATGAGAATCTACAAACACATCTTGCAGAGAATAATGGTAGTGAATACACAAATCTGAACTCTAAATCACATCCATACTCTATTGAGTATGGAAAGAAGAAAATGCACTGCTATAGCTCAAAAGAAAAACTCTCTAACCAAAACATTGTCGCACCTTGTATCTCCGTTGTTTACTTTCCAGCTATATGTGTGACTACTGCTATGTGAAATAATTTAATTGTCGCAATTAAATAACAAGTGTGTTTAGTTGAGAACACAAGGACAGTAGTCAATAAGGGTTTGGAAATTTAACACGGCCATGCACCCTAACCTTTTCCTTGAAAGTTACAAAAACTTTTCCATAGAAGTCATCTCGAGTTCCCCTTTTACAATGGCCGTTACAAAGAAACACTTTTACATTACACTACGACCGCCCTTTGGTGAGATTGAACGCCTTGAGAAGGATCACAATTTCCACCCTGATTCCATACACCAAGAGAAAGCTTAGACACAAATCCCTAATCGCATTGGCCATGTAGGAGTCCAAATGATTCCCAAAAGGATCTTTCTCCTCATGCTGCTTGTGCTTCTTTTGCACCTGTTGGATTCTAATTCTTCATTGGCAAGATCCTATACATCAGCTTCTTTTCTTGCCCATAGATAGAAGGGGAAATTGATGTATTTTGAATATATTTTCACCAAATCTTTCAATTTAGTCTTATCCAAATATTTGTCGGTTTCATCTTTTAGGTGAAATCTGATCTCTGTGCCATGGCCAAGTGGCTCATTCTTATATTTTCAGATACCGCAAAAGATCCATCAATTTTTGATTCCTGTATGTACTGTTTGTCATCAATGTGATTTTTAGTAACTTCCACATGGTCAACAACTAGGTAGATTGGGTAAAATCCAACTCCAAACTGGCCAATGAAGTTCAAATTCCCACCTTTTTGTATTTGTTCCAAAAGCGCTGAAGTTCCAGACTTGGCAATTGTCCCCAAATTTTTATTTTGAAGAGACCTTTCTCAGTCATTCCTATCCCACGATCTCAGATTGAAACTATTCTTTTTTTTTCTTTATCCAATTTGATCTTGATGTTGAGCTTGGAGTCGTCACCTTCTCCCAGCATATTCTTGTCTCTGAGAGCTAGAAATCTAATTTTTTCCAGAGCATCAAAGGCATTGGAGATGAGTTCTCACAAAAATATATCCTTGTTATTGTAAAGAGAGTTGATGAGGATGTTCATCAGCCCTTAAACCTCAATCTGGAACTCATAATTATGGGCATTGGCTCACAATGAATTTTGAAAAATAGATTCCGACTACCTCTGCACAACATTTGCAGCCATGGAGAGTGCACCAGGAATGGCTCCACTGATGCCTTCCTCCACATTGGGAGGACTGACATTCTCATTGGCAGCACTTGCTTCGTCTGCATTGGCTTTTAGATGGTGACTGTGTTGTGGGATAAATGCAAGTATGATGAGCAGTAACAGAGCAATTGGCACCGCCCACTTCCTCGTGTTGTTCACTTGCACAGGCACTTGTCAACGCACTAGAAACAAAGCCTTAGTCCCTTCTTGACCTCAACAAGACACATGCTGCAATTTCAGGTAATGGAGAGACAAGAATGATAGCAGAATGAGCGATATCAACCCCCGTTAAGTTGTTAACTTATAGGTCTGGAGCACTGTCATGCCTTTGGGAATCTTGACCAGGTGGCCATCCAGGGTCACTTCGAGAGCCTCCTCCGGCATGGGGATCTCCAGCTTGGAGATCTCCACCCTTACTTTTCTCATTGGTGTTCTCTTGATGCATATGAGAATAATCTCTATGCAAACAACAAACACACAAATGAAACTCTCTTGAGCTAACTTTCTATGACTATAACACTCGAAGCTTAGCTTCCTCTCATTCTTCATCTATGGAGGAGTTCTTGGGGAAGAAATCCTCACACAAGCCTCTGACCTCATGAGATCCATTAGCTCTGATACCATATCAGAAATTAAGAGAAGAGTGTTGTCACAACAAAATTGTATTGAATGTTTTTATTAAACAATGTAATTGTACACATATAAATACATGAAAGCTTTGGCTCGATATAGACACTACCTTATCTCAATCATAACTACTTGAGAGAATATTTCAACCACACACTAAACCAGGAGTTAATCTAGCTCTCATCAAACGAGTTACAACCTCCTAAAACCACTTAAGAGGGTTATTCATGTAGAGACACTCTTTATTTGACAATAATCAATATAATAACAAACCTATGTAACTAAATACTTGCACAAGACAAGTATGATTTAACTATTCTAATAGGTGTGTTTTTAGGATTCCACCATTTCATTTTGCCTCTATTTTGCTTTATTCTATTCCCTTCTCTCACCAAATATCTGTGTGATGTACAACATTCTTCTTATTTAATATAGTAATTCTTTACTTCTTGCTTGATCTCATTGTTAATGAGAGCAAGGAAAATTGATGGCAAAATGGAAAATGACGCAGAAGAATGTTGTGTTTCTATAAAGTTTAAAGCAAGTTGGGGCTTGATAAATACAAATAATTATAGTATCATAGTGGAAAGTTGGACTTTGTTTCTAGCTTTAATTGGTTGTTTCTCAACTTGACCTCTCATGTTCATACTCACTTGGATTTTGTTTCTCTTCGAAACTTAATTTCCTGTTTACATGGTGATATCTGGTACTCACCCAAAATACTGTATTTCTCAATTCAACATGAAAGCATTTGTCCATTGAACTCTTGTCGTTGTGGTATCTAGGTTGCTGATGTGACAGAAGCAGTAAGGCAGCGTGCTGATGCTTTGATGCTCTCTGGTGAGTCAGCCATGGGTCAATTTCCAGAAAAAGCTTTGGCTGTTCTCAGAAGTGTAAGCCTGCGCATTGAATATTGGTGCCGGGAAGAAAAGAAGCACGAGTCTATGTACCTTCCAGACATTGCTACATCTCTTTCGGATAGTGTTTCTGAAGCAATTTGTAATTCTGCTGCCCATATGGGTGAGTTAAGTGTAGAGGAGTTTTATTTTCATTTGTAATGCAGAACCATTTATATGTTCCTGGTTTTGATTTGGATGGTGAACATGCAAAATGTTAAAGGGGAAGAGTGAAAATAATGAAATCAATTAGGTGAACTGTCAATGGTTCTTGGCTCACGCATTTATGTGTTTAATTATCATATTCTCGTGCCCTTGTTTCAGCCAACAATTTGGAAGTGGATGCAATCTTTGTGTACACACGACAAGGTTACATGGGTTCTCTTTTGTCACGGTGTCGCCCAGACTGCCCAATCTTTGCCTTCACCAGCTCGACAAGTGTGCGACGGCGGATGAATCTTCAATGGGGTCTCATTCCATTTAGATTGGATTTATCAGATGATATGGAGAGCAACATCAATCGAACTTTTGCTTTGCTAAAAGCCAGAGGCATGATCAAATCAGGGGACTTGGTGATTGCTGTATCAGATATGTTGCAGTCTATTCAGGTCATGAAAGTGCCATGATTTGTTTGCCATCCTATGAATTTTACGGTCTTAGCCAATCCTACAATTATTCGGATCTCAATCTTGTTATTGCCTTTTTTACTTCCTTGCCATTAGTTCAGGTGTATCTTCTTATAGTTGACCAGTTCATTAGTGTTTTGTCCATTTTTCAAGTGGGTGGGCGGTATACTAAATAAAAGAGAATTCTAATTCCGTGTTTGAAATATATGATTTTATATATAACTGTTGACCTGACTGCTTTTTAATGTGTCATTTGTCGTCCCTCTTTCTAGAAAACTAGAGCTCCAGTGTTCTTTTGTAGGACACACATTTTTGAAGAGTTGTATTGGCTTAATCTTGTTGTTTGCAGTGTGCACCCATTTTAGTAAATATTTAAATCATCGAAGGACAGTATTATTAATTTTGATTCTCGAAAATTGTGCATTTAAATCTGGCACTGAAGAGCTGAGCATATTCTATCAAGAAACTTTTATCTCTTAGTTTCTTGCTATTTCTCTATGAATATGTAGAATTACATAAACATGCTCCTAAACAGGTTTAAAAATAGTGTTTTTTTCAAAATTAATATGATTTGGATCTGCCAACTGGAATGTCATTCCGTTTCGACTAACAGAAGGGTCAAAACAGATTATCAAGATTCACCAGTCTTGCGATAATCGTTTAACTGAAAAACTTAAACCTTTCAACTATGATGCTGGAGAGGAAACACTTAATGTTTGTGTAGCCTCAAAATCCACATGAAAAGTGGTGATGGATTCCATCAAAGACTGGTTTCATCTCAACTGTATAAAAGATGAGAAGGAATGCCCCAAGCAATCATGTAAATAGGGACATTACAAAGTCAAATAAAAAGTTGTTAGTGATGCTAAATTTTCCATACAATACTTTGTGAAGGTTTAGAAGTCTTGCATGAAAACCAATCAATAGTTGGTTTAGAGTATTTCACTATCACAAGAGTGTTTTTGACGAGAATGAACTTGTTGGAATTCCTTTCACATGACAACCAAGCAAAATTTGGCATAATTATTGGCTATTGCAAGAGTATTGTTGATGAGAAAGGACCTCGAGACATTAAAAACCTCTATGCTGTGTAGCTATAAAATTCACATGAAAAATGTATATTATTCCATCAAAGACAGTTCCAACTCAACTTCCCATACAAGATGGGAAGGAATGCCCCCAAGCATGTAAATAGTGACATTACTAACCCCAATATAAAAGTTGTTAGTGACGGTAAACTTTCCATACAATATTTTGTGAAAGTTTTAGAAGTCTTGCATGAGAACCAAGTGACAGTAAACTTGTTCGAATTCCTTTCGCATGAGAGCCAGGGGCAAAACTTGGCCTAATTATTGGCTATTGCAAGAGTATTTTTGATGAGAAAGACCTTTGAGACATTAAAAATCTCTATGCTATGCGTAGCGACAAAATGCACATGAAAAATGTGAAGGATTCCATCAACTACTGATTTGAATTCAACTTCCCATAAAAGATGGGAAAGAATGCCCCCAGCAAGCTTGCAAATAGTGACATTACCAATCCAGATGTGAAGGAATGCCCCCAACAATCATATAAATAGTGACATTACCAAACCCATGTATATATTTTCCATACATGAGAACCAGGCGTCAGTTGGCTTAGTATTTCGTTATCACAAGATTGTTGTGACGAGAATTGACTTGGTGAATCTTTGAAAGTCCTTTCGCATGAAAGCGAAGTGAAAAATGGCGCATGTATCTGTTGATGAGAAAGGACTTTGAAGTGTGTCCAATGATTGCCAGGATTGAATTTGGTGGGTTAGCAGTGAAATTTTTCTGGGAAGAAAGATAATTGCAGTTGGTCATAAACAAAATTTAATGCTTATTGAATTACTTTTGGCAACGACATCCAAAATTGAATGTTTTCTTATTTTCTGCTACCAATAGCAACTCTTTGTAGCTTCAACGGCTTTCAAATCATAGTAGCATAATTTGATAATGGATACTAATGCGATTAGATACATACTGAAAAAATCCAATATGGATAAAATAAGGAAGCAGCATAATTTGATAATGGATACGAATGCGATTAGATACAGAATGAAAAAATCCAATATGGATAAAATAAGGAAGCAGACTTCTTGTATATATAGTACTTTTAATTAAATATATAGTACTATAATGTAGACAATATCTATATTTAAAATCACTATTTGGAAAACAAAAATATAAAATCTTAACAAGCTCCGATGTGACGATTGTGGGAGAAATTACCAATTATTTTAACAAGAAAGTAAAGAAGTATTTACCACATGATTCCGAATTATTTAATGAATGCTGGAATGAATTATGAAATTGTATGATATTTCTATTTTACTGTATTTGTATAACGCCTCCACTGAATATTTGATGAGTTTTAATTTGTTTGAAAGTACTGTAAACAAAATACTAAAACAACCAAATATTGCTACTATGTTAAAAATAGTATCTTTTTTCACACACATCTACCAAGATGAATGGCAATTCAGATCTGGATAACAAGTATATCAATCGAAGAGAATGTCAAGTCAAACCCTAACATAGTATCCTTTTTCAAACACATCTACCAAGATGAATGCCAATTCAGGTCTGGATAACAAGTATATTAATTGAAGAGAATGTCAAGTCAAACCATCGTTGACAAGCATATCAATTTAGGCTCTCTTGACAAGTCCAATTTAAGTTAATGCACTTTTAGTAAAGGCATTTATGAAGGCAAGGAAGTATGAAAATCTATAGTATCTTTTTTCACACACATCTACCAAGATGAATGCCAATTCAGGTCTGGATAATAAGTATATCAATTGAAGAGAATGTCAAGTCAAACCATCGTTGACAAGCATATCAATTTAAGCCCTCTTGACAAGTCCAATTTAAGTTAATGCACTTTTAGTAAAGGCATTTATGAAGGCAAGGAAGTAAGAAACTCTCAAGTCAAACCTTTGTTGACAAAGCATATCAATTTAAGCCTTGTTGACAAGGCCACGCCCATTTTAAGTTAATGCACTTTTAGTAAAGGCATTTATGAAGGCAAGGAACTAAGAGAATCTCGAGTCAAACCCTTGTTGACAAGCATATCAATTTAAGCCTCGTTGACAAGTCCAAGTCCATTTTAAGTTAATGCACTTTTAGTGAAGGCATTTATGTAGGCAAGGAACTAGATGATGCATAATTTCTAACCCATAAAAAATCATCGATCTCTAACGAGTTTGATCCAAAAATTTAGGGGGCAAGGAACTAGACGATGCATAATTTCTAACCCATAAAAAATCATCGATCTCTAACAAGGTTGACCCAAAAATTTAGGTGGCAAGGAACTAGACGATGCATAATTTCTAACCCATAAAAAACCATTGATCTCTAACGAGGTTGACCCAAAAATTTAGGTCCCAAAGTTGTTGCATATGAGAAATGCTTTTGGATAGTGTTGCCATGAGCATCTATAGATTCATTGTTTTGCTATGAATATGATGCATAATTTCTAACCCATAAACAAAATCATCGATCTCTAACGAGGTTGACCCAAAAATTTAGGTGGCAAGGAACTAGATGATGCATAATTTCTAACCCATAAAAAATCATCGATCTCTAACGAGGTTGACCCAAAAATTTAGGTCTAAAAGTTGTTGCATATGAGAAATGCTTTTGGATAGTGTTGCCATGAGCATCTATAGATTCATTGATTCATTGTTTTGCTATGATGTTATTTTTTATATATATTTAATATTTTTCAATTTATATTTAATATTTAATATTTTTCAATTTAAAAGAAAACCAATATTTATATTTATGTTTAATACTCTTAAAGCATTCAATCATCTCCACATTCCATATTAAAAAGGGATTGTGTGTTGAACAACTTGGTTACTTCATTTCTAAACGTTTTGATTAATTTAACCAGCGTAGATCCAAATCCCGGGCTCTATCAAGCACCGAGAGGGATCAAATCTCTTCTTAGGTATCCATTGATTTGATTGAAATCAAAAGACACATCTTTTTATTTAATGTCCACATATAATATTTAATATTATTTATGGCTGACATATAATATTTATTTATTTTTTATTTTATTAGGAACGAACATTACAACATTTCCCCATACATCGTTTTAAAACCACATACAAGGCCCTCCTACAACCATGGGTTGTTTAGGAGGCCTTGCACATGGTCTTAAAACCATTTGTAAGGCCTTCCTAAATCATGTACAATAAAACCATGGGTTGTTTAGGAGGCCTTGCACCTGGTTTTAAAACCATGTGCAAGGCCCTCATAAATCATGTACAATAAAACCATGGATTGTTTAGAAGGCCTTGCACATGGTTTTAAAACCATGTGCAAGGCCAACATTTTTTTAAGGATAATTCAAATTTTTATTTTTTATTATTTTGTTAGGTAGGAACATTACAACATCTCCCCCATAGTGTGTTTTTTCGTGACCCATATTTTTTATACGGATAATTAAATTTTTACTTTTTTTATTGTTTTGTTACGTAGGAAGATTACAACATCTCCCCCATATTAGGTTGTTTTTTTGGCCGACATTTATTTTGGCTTATAATTAAAAAAAATATTTTTTATTAATAAAAATAACATTAAGTAACGTTACATAATGTTACGTAACGTTACAAAATCTCCCCCATATTGCGCTGTAGAGCGCCTCTCGGCACAATGAATAAATCTATCTTCTCAAAATATTAATATTGTTAGCTTCCAAATATTTTCCGATATGTATTTAAATATTCACATTCTATGTTAAAAAATGTTGAACAATTTATTTACATATTAATATTGTTAGCTTCCCAATATTTTAGGATATGTATTTAAATATTCACATTCTATGTTAAAAAATGTTGAACAACTTATTGACATAATTTGACTAATATTTGAAGAATAACTTCCTTGTATTAAAATAATATTCCATATTAAAAAAAGATGTTCGAACAACTTATTTATATATGTGCTTCAACCCTTTGATTAATATTTGAAGAATAATTTCTTTGTATCAAAATACTAATGTTGCTAGTTTATATTTGTATCTAGCCATTATCCAGATTTCATAGAAAAAGGGGCGTTGAACATTTTGGTTACATATTTACTGCAAACCTTAACTATTATTTAATGAATAAATTTCATGTATCAAAATCTTAATGTTGCCAGTTTCCAAAAAACTTATTTGCCAAAGTTGGAGACGGTATATAATCAAATTCTAAATGGGATTTCATCTTGTTCGAGTAAATGTTCGCAGCATTTTTATCAATCAAAGTCTTATGAAAAATAGAACATTACAAATTGACAAACTTGTGCAAAGTTGTATTAAGATTTTCTATTGGTGCCCCAATCTTTATTGTTGATACATAGTAGCTGCATGAGGCATCCTCACCAAGTCGGCCCCAGAAGAGACATGAAGGCAACACATATTTTGCACACTAAAAGATAAGTCGACCTCACTTGGAAAATAAAAAGTCAGCATGATAAAGTATAAATAAAAGGCGCCCTCACTCATTTCCTACCAAGCAAGTTTGCTCTTCTCAAGAAGTTCACTATAGCTACAAAAAGAAGAATTTTGGTGTTCGCTATCTTGAAGGAGTTTTCTCCTTTGTTTCTTGGGGATTATTTTTTTGACTATATGAGGCTACTGTGTTTCTGGATGTACACTGATCTCTGAATTGATTGTCTCTATTAGAAAGTTGTTGGGTTTTCTCCCTTAGTGATTTCCTATATCGAAATCTTTGTGTCTATTGTTTATGTGCTTGGTTATTCTTTTAGTGATCCTATTTATTAGATGCAATTGAATTATATTGTTATATCTATAACAACTAACATGGTATTAGAGGATTGTTAAAATAATCCATTCCAGAAAACTGGGGCTCCATACTTTGGAGTTGTTGAGCTGTTGCATGTTCCCTGATGGACTGGGTTGAGTTTATGCATGTTGACTCCTTGATGGACTGCGTCGAGTTGTTGAGTTGTTGCATGTTTCTCGTTGGATTGGGTTGAGTTGATGCATGTTGACTCTCCAATGGACTGGGTAGAGTTGTTGACACTTCTTGATGGACTAAGATTGCGTTGGAAGACCTTCCTTATGATATAGAGATGTTAGATACATTCATGATATATAGATGATATTCACATTAGAGGAAATTTGGGGTCTAAAATGGGCCTCCTAAGGAAAATAATAAAATAATAGTTAAAATAATAAAATAATATTAATTAATTTTGGAGGAAGAAAGAAAAAAACTACTTTTTGTGTTCGTATTTTCGACATATCTCTCTGTGTTTTTACTCAAATTTCGATCGAGAGAGCTCGTTGGATGCGGAATTTCTTGTTTTTGGGGTAGCAAGGTCCATCAAAAGTATGCAGTGTGGGTACTCGTTGGATGCGGAATCAAATTCCGCATCCAACGAGCTCTCCCGATCGAAATTTGAGTAAAAACACAATGAGATATGTCGAAAATACAAACAAAAAAAGTAGTTTTTTTTAATGAAAAATATGTTAATTCAACCATTATGGTTGACTTATTTTATTGAAATTCTATTGGTTCTTGAATTCTGACTCACAAAAACTTATTTTGGCACGTTTTCTTATAAGGCCCATTTTAGACCCCAAATTTCCTCTAATGTATGTGTTCCAATACAATGATGCATCCATGGCTAAGAGGGAGTGTTGATGTAGTAGCTTCTTGAGCCATTCTCACCAAGTCGGCCCCATAAGAGACGCGAAGACACATATTTTGCACGCTAAAAGATAAGCCAACCTCGCTTGGAAAATAAAATGTCAGCATGATAAATTATAAATAAAAGGCGCCCTCACTCGTTTCCTACCAATCAAGTTTTCTCCTCTCAAGAAGAAGTTTGCCACTGCTGCAAGATTACTTTTTGGGGTTCACTATCTTGAAGGAGTTTTCTCCTTTGTTCTTGGGGTTGATATTTCTGCTAAATGAGGCTAATATGTATCTAGATGTACATTGATCTCTGAACTGATTATTTCTATTAGAAGGTTGTTGGGTTTTCTCCTTTAGTGGTTTCCTAAATCAAAATCTTTGTGTATGTTGTTTATGTGCTTGGTTATTCTCTTAGTGATCTTGTTTATTAGATGCAATTTAAGTATCTTGCTATATCTATAAAAATTAACATTTATGGTGATCAAACGCTGATGAGGCGGGTTGGAAACTTTGAAATTGGTACATAACAATGGAGCACATCTAAAATTTATAGGTAGGTGTTATTCGTTTGAGGTGAATTTAATTTTCAAATGTAAACATTATTGAATCAATTTCGAATGTATCATTGTTAACAGGACATTGTACCACAACAAACTTGTCAAGTTATTAGTTAAGCTTGATCATATTTGTAATAGTTTATATGTTGTGGGGTTTAGTAAAGGAAAATAAAAACAAGATGACAATAACATATTAGCTAAGAGGACACCTTAGAAGAACAAATATGTTTTTTTAGTTAGGCATATTTGTAATAGATCATATCAGATGTTTTTAATATATTACATGACATGGGATTTAATTATTGAAGAAAAAAGTTGGAAAATAACTTTCTACAGTAACACTATAATTATAAATAGAACGACTAATTATAATATATAGTTCTTATATTTGATGGATTTTGCATATCAAAAGATTCTAAAATGAACAAATAAAAATGGAGTTGGCAATGGATGTATGTATGAGTTAGTGACCAAGGAAAACATAGATTTTATAGTATAACAAAACAATAAAAATTGGTAAAATTTTATAGTGGAAAAATGGGCGAGAATGAAAAATTAATAGTACATTCTTTTCAAAAGGTATTATTAATTACATATTATTTCAAATATATAAATCTAAGTAACATAGATACAAATATGGATAGTTGGAATAGAACTATCCCTATATTGATGTCAATTTATAGTTCCATTCTAACTAGGTCGAAAGGAGATATACCTAAAATTCTAGTCACATTTTTTATTAACAAAAGTGAATATACTTGCATTAAAAATATTGCAGCAGAACTACACAACTGAGTAATACAAAAATAAATATTGGTATGGGCATGATCACTAGAACTTCATGATCACAAAATGAAGTTATCCTTGTCCTAATGTCTCTTTCATAAGAGTCTAATACATTGATACATGTATACATCAAATATTAGATACCTAAAACCAAAAAAGTCTTACTTATCATAAATGTAACACCTCATTAACCTAAGGTCTAGTAACAAGGAAAATTACACATACATCTTTTTTTATGATTTATAAGTTATTATGCTCTCATATATATATATATATATATGTTCCACCAATGATGATGCAAACGATAATATTAAAATATGCTACATAGAAGGAAACAATATGAAAATAGACTTGAAACAAAAAAAGGTAGGTTAAGTTCTCAACAAAACGTTCTAGTAAAGAAAGGACCAATTATTAGATATTGTCTACCTATCACATCACTCATTATTTAAGAAGAAAAAGTTCTTGACAGACATAAAATATTTCAATCTCAACAATTCATTTATGTAAGAGAAAGAAAAGTGCAATTACATCTCACAAAGCCTTGAACATACTCCAAATCTGAAGGATACAAGGCACACTAACACGATGGTAGTCGCAAATGAGGAATGAAAAATCAAGACGAGCATATTACTTAAAACACCACTAAATAAAACAAAACAAAGATAACACTGAGCTTCAAAGCAAGAATGCAGCAAGGCTACAGCCTACAACAATTATAAATGACAATAAAAAATATTTATGTCAAGTTACTAAAGCTTTTAACAATAATTGTTTGTTGTCAAGTTCAGTGCAATGAATGTGGCCATCTCTCAACGTTGTTTTGGCGGTAGAAACTTTTTCCATTACAAAATGAAAAAAAATAGAAACCTAACAGTAGATGCTGGGTAGTGAACTTTTGTCAGAAACTCAAAAACCATGCTAACCTTCAGCTACTTAAGATAATAGAATCTAGATATTAGATATCCTGTTACTTGCTATATCCAATTATGATGTCAAGAGCTACACATCAAGAAAATCGTCCTTTGATTTTACAATCATGATTATCCATCAATAGTCACCACCCACAAAGTAAATATAAATAGACAATACCTATTTCATCAGCTCTAATTTAATCGTGAACATTTGCTGGTGATGGACATGACCTAAATCAAGGGCAAACCAACTTCTTTGATTCTAATCCAATCAGAAATAGTTCTTCTGCTTCACCTCCACCGGGAGACTTAAAAACTCATTGCTTATAAGAAAGCAAACATTTTATTATAAACACCTAAACAAAGAAGAACGCAGCCGGCTTTCCAAATATCTGCCAGCTTGGAGTCAATGGAAGCGTTGCAATTTGGGTAAGGCTGTCGTTATACATTTAACCAGGATGGAGTGGGTGAAGCACTTATTTTTGAGGAAGACAAGTACTCCCAAGCTTCGGGAGCCATCTCAATGCCATACAAAGATGTGCGACAAGTTTATCTATGTTTTCATTTTCAAAGAAAGTCACCGTTCCGGGATAACACTTACTTAACGCTTCAATAAGTCTTTATTAAAATATTACAATCTACCCAATGTTGAACCCTTTTAAAAGAAAGTGGACTCAAACTGGACAATCAGTAAAGATTTGACTTAATCTGGTTAGTCACATATTTGACAGCTAAAGGGATTCACCTGAATATGGTTAGTTGCATTCGTATTTTTTTTGACAGCAGATACCAATCACAGACTACAACGACTTCATAAAAGTTACATATCTTATAACGACTCAGATCGCTTAAGAGATAAAAACTTGTGTCACATTGGACCTTTAATCTATCAATCAGATTTATGGCACAAATTGCAAATCGATATTGCAGATTGGATATCTCAACGAAGAATGCAAGTGGACTCAACAATTCAAGAATGGATTTGATAGTGTCATCTTAGCACCACCACCTCATGGCATTAAAACATTAGCCAATAACTCTGAAATTTACTAGCCTGGAAGTCAAGTTGTCAATTACTGAACCAGAGAGATGGATCTTGCCATATTACCTTGAAGGGATAAATCAATACCAATTTTATTGAGCCGAAATATAAACAATACTAATCTATAATAAAATGTATTACTAAGATTTCATTAATTTCATATATACATTAGATCTATAATAAAATGCAGATACCAATTCATTGATCTTTAATAAACGCACTGCAACAACGAATTTATAATAACAAATTGACAATGCATAAAAACCTGAGTTTCTTTGTGTAGATTCGTGCCAAGTTCTTTTCGAGGATTTCGCACCACGATCTTCACCGGGTCCCACGAACGTTGATCAATTCCCAATCACAAGAGATCCACCCGTTGACCTCCCTACCATTCCAATTGATACTCTCGTTCCCCAAGGATCCCTGAGCTGAAATGGGGTTGCATGAAGAAATACCTTTAACACAATCAGGGTGTGTAGATTCCCTAAGGGGCCTCCCAACCCTGATCACACGCTGATTAACCAAACTCTCCACAATCACCTTCAAATTCACTTCGACATTATTTCATCCATCCAATATTAGGGCTAGCATTGTGTGTGTGCCCAAACCTCGTTCATTTATTTATATCATTTTTGAGATTCTTTTTGTTTTTTTTAATAATATACAATTATATTTGTTTATTTCTATTTTGAATTCATATTTATTCCATTTCAATAGATTTCCTTTCCCTTTTTCCTTTCTTAACCTTTCTAATGTTCATTTTAGCATTTCTTTCCTTAATTCTTCTAATATCCCTTTACATGTTTCCTTGATTTTTGCTTTTGTCTCCTAGTTTTGTGTGTTCATTTGTGTTTCCAATTAAAATTGCTTTCTCTATTTTATTTTAGTATATGATTTTTTCCATAATGGTACACTTTCTCTTAATTTATTTCCAACTCATGAATTTATTATTTAGTTAAATATTTCCAATTTTATAGTTTAATAATTACATTTGTTTATCATGGTGATATCAAGGGTGCCATGACCATATTCATGCCCTTCAAATATCCTATTTTCCATGGTGGGGAGTTAGTACGATGGTTGAGACCATGTTAACTCTTCCTATCTACACCGTGGAAATACTCATGGTTACTAAGGAATAAGTCCAACACCTCATTGTACGACCCTCAGTTAATCCTCGTGAGTGACCGAGTCTGTGGCCTATCCTCATGGAAACATGCCTCTTGCAAGTAAAATCCTCTCTTGCTTTTCAACTCGCCGCATGGAAAATAGGTGCTAATCATGTTGCCAACTTTCTTCCATACAACCCCATCATCATTTTGTGGATCGATTGGAAATCATGATCATGTGCCAGTACACATGAAATCCATGTGCATTAACTGTACTATACATTTAATTGAAATATCAATTAAATAAATTATATCACTTGATATCATATCTATATTCAATCTGGAATTCATGCGGCATTAACACCACCTTGTATCATTGAGCATTCGGGCCCCTGCCACACTGAAAATTTGTCAGAGCATCTACCAATATATTGTAAGTAACGAAAATTACTCATATCTTTCATTCCTGCATTATAAAATCAATAATATCGCATCATATAAATATATCTACAAAAATCCATTCATTCATGAGTAACCAATGTGACATAACAATCAATCAATCAATCAATATATATATATAAGTTGTTTTAATTCATAGTATTAAACCAGGTCATTTGCACTCAAATGCCCTAAAAAAATAACATGTTTGTAACATTGAAATAGTCTCACAAAGAAAGGCACTACAATGGTGCATCATATACATATATTTATAAAATTCCATTTATCCATGAGCAACCACATGCATGATCATAATCAAAGCATATATATATGTTGTTTCAGATTATAAAATTTAACCGGGTCATTTGTGATAAAATGCCCTCAAATAATAATACAGTTTAGTAATAAAAGAGTCTAACAAAATGTGGCACTACATACACCCCCTCTTCAAGAAACTTCATCCCGGATTTTTCAAAACAAGTAAGGACACTGATAGTGCATTTCAGATGCATCATCCCTAGTAATTGAGTTAGAACTATAGTTATCCCATAGGAATTTTACTTGGTCAACTAAACGATGGGGACGCTGTCGAGCTCGTCGGTCCAGTATATTGATCGGTTCGGCCATCAAGACCCCATCGTCCGATATCTGCAAGTTAGTCAAATTTATAACATGAGAAGGATTTGAAATATAATGACGTAAAACAGAAACATCAAAAACATTATGCATACGACTCAATGATGATGGCAATACAAGACGACAGGAAATCAGTCCCAACTTCTCGAGTATCACAAATGGTCCTACAAATCATGGTCATAATTTATCTCCTTTCCCAAATTTAATTGAGCTCTTTTGTGGCTTGACCTGTAGAAATACTTTATCACCTATTTCATAACTCCGATTGATTCTATGTGCATTTGCATAGCTCTTTTGTCTATCATGTGCTTCCTTTAACCATGCACGAATAGTTGCCATTTGTTCTTCCATCTCTTGAATCAATTCTGGTCCTACAAGGACTCTATCTTCTAGACATTCCCAACTCAACGGGGTTCTACACGACCTCCCATATAAAAATTCAAACAGTGCCATCTTAATAGAGCTTTGATAACTATTGTTGTATACAAACTCAACCAATGGTAGATATTCCTCCCAACACTTTTTTTGACCCATCACACACATACATAACATGTCTTCCAAGATCTGGTTCACCCTTTCTGTCTTGCCATCCATCTTAGGGTGATATGCTGTACTAAAATTTAGTCGTGTCCCCAAATCTCCTTGGAAACTTGTCCAAAATATTCCAGTAAAACTTGCTCCTCTAGCTGAAATTATCTTGCGGGGTACACCATGTAACCTCACAACTTCGTTTATAAATACTTTTGCAATCTTAGGAGCTTGATAGGTAGTCTTTACAGGTACAAAGTGCGCACTCTTTGTTAAAGTATCTACGACCACAAAAATAGTCATGTCTTCTTGCTGTCATTGGTAGCCCAACTATAAAATCCATTGATATAACTTCTCATTTTGACTCTAGGATTACATGTGGTTGTAGTAATCCCATTGGATTCCTATGCTTAACCTTAACCAATTGACATTATAGGAACCTTGGAAGAAAAATAACTACATCTTTCTTCATTCTGTTCGAATAAAATAACGGTTTTAAATATGCATACATCTTCTTAACCCCAGGATGAGCCATATACACAACCCTATGAGCCTCTGACAAGATCAATTCTTGAACTTCTTCATTGGACGATACATAAATTCTCTTGTTATACTGCAATAGTCCATATTCCTCAAACACATACCCTTCATACTTTGGGATCTTCATTACCTCATTTTCTAACTCGGTCTTAACCTCTCTATAACACTCATCTTCCAATTTTGATTTCAATATATTTTCCCTGTAAATTCTTCTTTAAGGGAACTATGGAAAAGATACAGGGCCTTCAACTTAGAGCAACCACCACCTTATTCATCGTCCCCTTGATGTACGATATTTCAAAATCATATTCGCTCATTAATTCAGACCACCTCCTCTACCTAGCATTGAGGCCGCTTTAGGTAAAAATATATTGTAACCCATGGTGATCTGTCTTTAACTCAAATTTCCTTCCTACCAGATAATGTCTCCATAAATGCAAAGCATAAACTACAATAGCAAGGTCTAAATCATGCGTTGCATAGTTCTCCTCATGAGGTCTAAGTTTCCCTTGAAGAATAAGCTATCACACCCTACCTTCTTGCATCAAAACACATCTTAGACCTTCTTTCGATGCATATGCAGACACTAAGAAATATTGATCAATATATGGCACCTTAAGAACTTGAGCTGTTGTCAACAACTACTTAAGTTTTGCGAATGCCTCCTCACATCGTTCTGTCCATACGAACGTCTTGTTCTTCTTCTGTAACTTGATAATTGGGCTTGCAATTTTTGAGAATCCTTCTATAAATCTTCTATAATACCCTGCTAATCCCATAAAACTACGCACCTTATGCACATTTGTCTGTGCTGTCCTTTCAAGGATGGGCTCAATCTTTGTGGGATCCACTGTTATAACATGTCCTAAATAATGAATCTCTGATTGGAAGAAGGAACACTTTGATAGTTTAGTGTATAGCTTCCACTCTCTCAAACATTGTAACACAAGTCTCAAATGCTCTTCGTTCTCTTCTTGCGTCCTTTACTAAATAAGGATATCATCTAAAAAAATTTGCACAAATTTATCCAAGTACTCTTTGAATACACTATTCATCAAGTTCATGAAAAATCTAGGTGCATTCGTCAACCCAAATGGTACTACGACAACTTCGAAATTCCCATCTCATGTCTTAAATGCAATCTTTGGTATGTCTTCTTCTCTATTCGTAGTTGATGATATCTCAACCTTAGATCTATTTTTGAAAATATCGTTTCCCCTTTCATTTGATCAAATAGATCATCAATTCTTGGTAAGGGCTATTGATTCCTTATTGTTGCTTTATTCAATTGATGATAGTCAATGCAAAGCCTCCATGAACCATCGTTCTTATTCATGAATATCACTAGTGCTTCCCAAGGTGATATACTAGGACGAATGAAACCTAAATCTAAAGCTCTTGGAGTTGTATCTGCAATTCTTGTAACTCTGGTGTCATCATACGATAGGGTACTCTAGATATAGGTTCGGTTCCTGGATTAAGTTCAATAGTGAACTCAATCTCCCTCTTAGGTGGTAAGCTTGGTAATTCTTCGGGGAATACATCAGAGAACTGGGACAATATGGGATGTTGAATTAAGTTGGCAGTGTCTTTCTTTTTATTCATTACTACCACTGCATACACCTCACATCCCTTACACATGCTTTTCTTCAATTGCAATGCTGAAATAAACCTTAATGATACACCCATTTTAGTCCCTATTAGGATTCTCTTATGCCTGAAATCATCTAGAAACATTAGCCTTTTCTCCTTACAGTCTAACACAGTTGAATGGGTTTCTAACTAATCCATCCCTAAGATAACATCATATGATCCTAATTTCGTAGCATAAAGGGGCACTCTTGTAACACACACACCCAAGTCGACTTCACAATCCTCGACCAATTCCCCTACTCTTTGAGTAATACTTGATGTCATTTCGACTATGTCGAAATCATCTTGCTTGATTGTCATCACCTTACATCTAGACAATGCTTCATAACAAATAAAACTTTTAGTTGCTTCTGGGTCTACTAAAGGAGAGAAGTTCATACCTTTTATTTTTCCTGTCGTCTCTAGCACGATGGACTGATGTCCTGCTCGGCGGTTGTTGATTACAGCATGAATTCGGTGTACCTTTCCCAAGTCTCCAACTGAAGTCTGTCTCTTTCACTGAATATAATCTTTCCTGGCTTGCAGAAAATCTCTCTAGAAATGTGGTTCTCCACAAGTCCAACACCCCCCCTTTGGGGCCTGCCTCATGACACTCGACTGAGTAAAAGTAGATCCACTACTATACTGGGGGCACTGTACTACTGGATTTCCACTATGATATTGTTATTTCACTGCTGGTGGCCTATATGGTGGTCTCTGTCCACCTGGTGCACGTCTCTGAATCACTTTATGGGACTCTTATATGAATCTTGATGCCTAGTCGTTAGTCTCGAAGCACTAGCTGACTGCACTGCTGGTCTTTGTACCACTGCTCCTAAAGATCAAGGTGGTCGAGACAGTCAACTATGAGTACGTGGCATTAAAATACGTACTTTTTCCTTGATGTTAAAGTTAAGTCCATACACAAATTTATTAACTCACAACTTCTCTGTACTCAAATGTGGAGCATGTGTCAATAGTTCCATGAATTTAGATTCATGCTCTGGGACTCATCAAACTCCTTGTCTCAAGGAGTTGAATTCATTCAAATTCCTTTCAATAAAATCTTCAGAAACGTAACGTTCACGAAAACTCTCTTCAAATATTTCCCAAGAGAAATTTGTTATTTCAATTCCAAGTCGTAGCAACAAGGTCTTTCACCATAACAATGCACTTCCCTTAAGTTACAATATAGCCATGCACACTTTTATGTTTGAAGTATAATCGCGTAATGCAAAGCACATGGACATGTTCTTAAGCCATGCCTCAGCTGCAATGCCATCAGGTGAGCCACAAAATTCTGGATATTTCACTTTCTCAAGTTCTCTTTGAGCACTTTCCTTCGGTGGTTGTTGCGATCCTTCTGCAGGTGCTGATGAATCTCTATTCTCTCAGTCTAGCCTACTAATTATTGCATCAGACATCTGCTGGGATGAACGCATCATATTCATTACTTCACCTGCATGTATATGGGTCAGTTCTTCCACTTATGGTGGAGAACGTGGAGGCCAAGGTTGCAAAGGCGGTGGTGTACTACATCCCCTTGCCCCCCTACCTCTCCTTCCTCTTCTTCCCCTAGCATCCATGCTTCCTGACTTTGAAAGGAGAATAAGTCATGCATTAGTTTCCAAACACTACATAGTAAAAAAAAAAAAAAAAAACTTAAAGAACAATGAGCCCAAGGTCCTAGAGTTAGAACCATGCGCTCTGATACAATGTGTAACACCTCATCAACCTAAGGTCTATTAACAAGGAAAAATACACAAGTTTTTTTTCTATGATTTATAAGTTATTAGGCTCTCATAAAAATATATATATGTTCCACCAATGATGTTGCAAATGATAATGTAAAAATATTCTACATAGAAGGAAACAATATGAAAATAGACCTGAAACAAAAAAGGCAAGTTAAGTTCTCAATGAAATGTTCTAGTAAAGAAAGGACCAATTATTAGATATTGTCTACCTATCACATCACTCATTATTTAAGAAGTAAAATTTCTTGATAGACACCAGATATTTCAATCTCAACAATTCATTTATGTAAGAGAAAGAAAAGTGCAATTACATCTCATAAAGCCTTGAACATACTCCAAATCTGAAGGATGCAAAGCACACTAACACGATGGTAGTCACAAATGAGGAATGAAAAATCAATACAAGCATATTACCTAAAACACCACTAAATAAAACAAAACAAAGATAACACTGAGCTACAAAGCGAGAATGCAACAAGGCTACAACCTACAACAATTATAAATGATAATAAAAAATATTTATGTCAAGTTACTAAAGCTTTTAACAATAATTGTTTGTTATCAACTTCACTGCAATGAATGTGGCCATCTCTCAGTGTTGTTTTGGTGGCATAAACATTTTCCATTACAGAATGAAAAAAAATAGAAACCTAACAACAGATGCTGGGTAGTGAACTTTTGTCGAAAAATCTAAAACAAAATGTGAAAGATAACTGGAAAACCATGCTAACCTTCAGCTACTTAAGATAGTAGAATCCGGATACCAGATACCTTGGTTCCTGCTATATCCAACTATGAAGTCAAGAGATACACAACAAGAAAATAGTCCATTGATTTTGCAATCATGATTATCCATCAATAATCACCACCCACCAAGTAAATATAAATAGACAGGACCTATTTCATCAGCTCTAATTTAATCATGAACATTTGCTCGTGATGGGCATGAACTAAATTAAGGGAAAACCAACTTCTTTGATTCTAATCCAATCAGAAACAGTTCTTCTACTTCACCTCCACCAGGAGACTTAAAAACTCAATTCTTACAAGAAAGCGAGCATTTTATTATAAACACCTAAATAAAGAAGAACACAGTCAGCTTGCCAAATTTATTCCAGCTTGGAGTTAATGGAAGCGTTGCAATTTGGATAACGGTGTTGTTATACATTTAACCAGGATGGAGTGGGAGAAGTACTTATTTATGAGGAAGACAAGTACTCCCAAGATTTGGGATCCAACTCAATGTCATACAAAGGTGTGTTGCAAGTTTATCTCTGTTTTCGATTTCAAAGAAAGTCATCGTTCTGGGATAACACTTACTTAACGCTTCTGTAAGTCTTTATTAAAGTATTAAAATCTACCCAACATTGAGCCCTTTTAAATTAAAGTGGACTCAAACTCGGCAATCAGTAAAGATTTAACTTAATCTGGTTAGTCGCATTCATCTGACAACTAAACGGATTCACCTGAATCTGGTTAGTTGCATTCATATTTTTTTTTGATAGTAGATACCAATTACATACTACAATGAATTGATAAAAGTTACATATCTTATAACGACTTGTATCGCTTCAGAGATAAAAACTTGTGTCGCATTGGACCTTTAATCTATCAATCGGATTTACCACAAATTACAAATCAATATTGCATATTGAAGATCTCAACGAAAATGCAAGTGGACTCGACAATTCAAGAATGGATTTGATAGTGTCATATTAGCACCACTACCTCACAACATTAAAACATTAGTTGATAACTCTGAAATCTACCCACCTAAAAGTCAAGCTGTCAATTACTGAACTAGAGAGATGGATCTTGCCAGATTACCTTGAAGGGATAAATCCGTTCCAATTTTATTGAGCTATAAAATAAACAATACTAATCTATAATAAAATGCACTACTAGGATTTCAATAATTTCATATATACATCAAACTATAATAAAATACAGATACCAATTCATTGATTTTTAATAAACGCACTGCAACAACGCATTTATAAAAACAAATTGACAATGGATAAAAACCTGAGTTTCTTTGTGCAGATTCGTGCCAAGTTTTTTTCGAGGATCCCACACCATGATCTCCTTCGGGTTCCCACGAACATTAATCAATTCCCAATCACAAGAGATCCATTGGTTGACCTCCCTACCATTCCAGTGGGTGCTCTCCTTCCCTAAGGACCCCTGAGCTGAAATGGGGTTGCAGGAAGAAATACCTTAAGCACGATTAGGGTGTGTAGATTTCCTAAGGGGCCTCCCAACCCTGTTCACACACTGATTTACCAAAATCTCCACAGTCATCTTCGAAATCACTTTGACATTATTTCATCCATCCAATATAAGGGCTAGCATTGTGTGTGTGCCCAAACCTCGTTTATTTATTTATATCTTTTTTGAGATTCTTTTTGTTTTTCTTTATAATATAAAATCATATTTATTTATTTCTATTTTGAATTCATATTTATTCCATTTCATATGCATATATTCAATTTCCCTTTTTTCTTTCTTAACCTTTCTAATGTTGATTTTAGCATTTATTTCCTTGATTCTTCTAATTTCCCTTAACATGTTTCCTTGATTTTTGCTTCTGTCTCCTAGTTTTGTGTGTGCATTTGTGTTTCCAATTAGAAGTTATTCTCTATTTTATTTTGTAAGTGATTTTTTCCATAATGGTATACTTTCCTTTAATTTATTTCCAACTCATGAATTTATTATTTAGTTAAATATTTCCAACTTTATAGTTTAATAATTACACTTGTTTACCATGGTGATATCAAGGGTGCCATGACCATATTCATGCACTTCAAATATCCTGTTTTCTGTGGTGGGGAGTTAGTACGATGGCTGAGACCATGTTAACTCAGCCTGATCTACGTCGTGGAGAAACTCATGGTTACTGAGGAATAAGGCCAACACCTCATTACGTGCCCCTTAGTTAATCCTCATGAGTGACCAAGTCTGCAGCCTACCCTCATGGAAACATGCCTCTTGCAAGTAAAATCCTCTCTCACTTTTCAACCCGCCGCATGGAAAATAGGTGCTAACCATGTTGCTACCTTCTTCCATACAACCCCATCATCCTTTTGTGGATTGATTGGAAATCTTAACATGGTATCAGAGCCAACCCGAAAAACAACAGTGTACAACATCTTATCCCGAAGTTCAACAAGCTAGGGCTCACTATTCCAGACATCTCCCTCCATAAATTAGATAGAAAAATAAGGACCATCCAAATTTCCCTAGTAGGGAGCATGTTGTTACGGAGAGAAATTCCTATGGATTGGGGTACCACAACAGACAGCTTGACTCCAGAAATCAATCTTTTTCAATATGCAATAGAAATAAAATGTCTAACACTAAAGGATCAGATCTCGTACCTTATTCCGGACAGTTGAAGTAGATCCCTGTTGAGCTTTCCAATATTCAGCTTGAATTGCTATAACACTTCCTCAACAACAAGTAAACAATACAAGCATACTATATATCATGGTGTTAGAACTATTCTAGCATATATAATCAATAATGTAAAAGCATTTGACATATTCCAATGGATAAAATATTCAATCAAATACACATCATTGGACAGGAAAAGATATTTCTATTAATATAAATCAGATATTATAAGATAGGTACAACCTCTGACGGCACGTCTGCGAACCGGAGAAACTGAATCCCCCACTTGGGCCTCCACCACTTCAATCCTCCATCTCTCGATAGCAAGCTCACTAGCAAAAGGCAATCTTGGGAAGAACACAACAGTGCTCCAAGGGACAAATGGATGCAGACTCAAGCATAAGTTCTGGCAACAATGGACTATAGTTTCGTTGCTCACAATTCTCTCTTATGCTTTCAATGTACCAAGGGGTTCCTTATATAGCTTTCAAATGGATAATGAAAGGTCGAATCCGTGCAATCTCAAGGCATATGGAAGGCCAGGAGTCATATGAGTCGGATCCAAGTCAAGGAAAACTCCAAAAGGATTTGGATTATGCACACATCCCGATGTACGCGGTTATAGGGGTCAAACCCGTGTATGTACGCGATTATTGGGTTAAAAGCCGCGTATATCATTTTTTATATGTTTTTAGGGATGATCAAGGAAACATCAAAAGACAAAAAATGGTCCATAGGGGCTAATGAGTCTGCAGCGGGATAGGGGAAGGCCATACAAAGTGTGATTCACCTGGAGTGGTGAAATCTGCTATAACAGATGCCCCCTAATGTGTGAGGTCAGAGGGGTAATACGATGGCCGAAATACATTGTAAGTCCATCCCAGAAGTGGAGTGATGAAGGATCCCAAATGGAAGACCAGCCACCCAATCAACATAGTACAATAACACAACTATGCATATCACTGCAAGTACATATAGCAGTCCCGGATACAGAAGAGCACAATGGCCATGAATAGGCATGATACATGATGTCACATATGTGGTCATAGCCACATACAATATACATAGATCAGAATCTCCATGATGAAGATATACAAAGGACCATGATCTCCAAAATGGCTGAAGATATATAACAGATCAAGATCTCCATAGTGGCTGGAAATGTAGGACATATACTGGTATCAAGTCATGAGAACTGAAATCTCATGAACACTGGCACGGTCAAGGAGGTAGCATATAAGAGATGCCACCAATCTGGAAAGTCTTCTACACAAACCGCTATGAGTACATGTCCTAATATGTGAATAGAGGTGTCGAGGTCGAACATTGTAGTCCATCGTCTGAATACTGGTCATTGATGTATACCGTTAACAGACGCGAGAGGATCCATCGTCTGATTACCGGTCATTGATGTATACCGATAATGAAAATGGGAATCAAGGTACTAGAGTGCAAACTAACAAGTGTGAATAAATGTGTTGAGGTTGAACACTTGAGAGGATCCATCAATCAGGGGACATTGATGTATTCCCAAGAAACTGTCGATGGCGAGAGAACTTGCCACTGATGACTGCAAGTCTCAAGGAACTCAAAAGGACTCTAGATTCCAATCCCAGAATAAATGATCTGAAGTCGATGGGATGAAATCTGCTGGAAGGAGGGCATTAAGGCATCCCCCATCATCCAACACGAGGTACTCAGCAAAGCTGTATAATGTGGAAGGATTCGATCATAAGGTGCACGAACCAGTAACTGTACCGGGAATAGCCGACATGCAAAGTCAAGATAACTGAGGAATGGCCGACACAGATTTCAATGTCCTTCGAACAAGAGCATAACGACATATGGTGACTGAATGGAGGCAGCATGGACTCGATATACAAACTGGGACATCTTTGTGACACAGGAGGCATCAACAGAGGCTCCATAGGGACTGGAAGCTTAACCAGTCGGTGGAGATAAACTCAGATAAACGAGTACAGCTCCTAAAGTCAAACTATAACCCAACCAATGGATGTGATATACAGTGCTTTGTGCGAAGGTGACATGACTTGACAACTGCCAAATATAACATCTTTCCTTGTTTGGCTTTTTGATTTTTTGATTTTTTTTTGGACTTTTTCAGTTATTTGAAAAGCTTGAAAAAAGAATAAACTAGCTTTATAGTTACAAACTAGGAGGAGACGAGTGTCATAAGGGAAAACAAACTAGTTCCAAGCAGTGGAACATACCTATGCTCAATGCAAGGATACATGTGTAGGATATCGACACTCGGGGGAAAATCCCCTCCCGGTAAAAAGGGAATCAAGCTGCGAAGGATATAAAAAATGGCTCTGCATGGCTAGACATGAGACAAGCTCAGGGTATATGGCTGAAATGCAATGTCAGGGGAGCCGACATAAAGCTCAATAAGGCAGGCAAAGCTCATGATAATGCATTCACAACTTGACATAGGGGAGTCCGGAGGGAAATAGGCCAGCATAAGATCAAGAGGAGTATGAGGCTCTTGCAAAATGTCATGGCGGTACTATACAATGGACTCCCACACCCTAAAGGAGAAAACATCGGCATGGGCACCAAATGCAAATAAGGTGCTAACTAGGGTACCCATGTAAGGTGAAGCTCTACCACTCATATCATGTCACTTCTAAAGCAGCAAGAAGGTTCCGTGACATAATAGAGTGGGTTCATACCTAAGGTCATGGTGGTATGGTCATAAGGTCATGCAAAATGTAAACGGTAGTGAACCTAACCTATATGCCAGTTTAGACATGATACCTGTGATAGGAAATAACGGGTCAAAACCTGGGAGAGAGTGTACAAACACCGGATCCTACATGACAACCATATAAGTCCAAAACACCCAAAATAGTCAATAAAGAATCCAAACTATAGGATATAGGAAGGAATGATCATGACAACTGCACCCAAAGGAAACAATGCGATGGACGATGGGACATAAAAAGGACAGGTGAAGACCCAACGTTCACAAATCCACTACCACCCCCATGAGGGTGACCACTGGTGTAAAGACCGAGCAAAACGAATAAAAATCCTCTACAAATGGAGTAGAGGATGGAATATGACCATTCCCAAATCTATGAGCACGGTAAGGCGCTGTGATGCCCCCAAGTCTGACACCAGGGTCCGTACTAGGACCAAGGACGGGTGATAGGATACCGGGCATGCCAAAAATAAAAGGACCCAAACTCAAAAGAGCATAAATATACTCAAGTAACCGTGATCCTAAAGGCCAACTAGCGCACAAAGAGCACACTCCTAAGAAAATCCACAGCCAAAATACAAGCAAACCAAGGGGAGGATATGTGAGCTCCCGAATGCAGTAGGTATGTCTCGCCTAGGAGAGGCTCAAAACTCCCATACACTACAAGCGGAGGTACATAAAAAATTATAGTGGCCCTCAGCTTCAATGCATAAAGTGACTGTGCTGTCCAACCCCTACCTGGCCGGGACACTCGCAGAATAACCCCTGCAAAGTACCCCCTCGATATCCTAGGTAAGGCCACTAAGGTCACCTCAATATAATCAATGCTCAGGAGGATAGTCGTAGGTGGGATTGACCGTATGGGCAGGTAATAAAAGCCCGAAACTCTCAAAAGAGCCCCCAGATACGAATACAATCCTGGAAATATCTTCGATGCTACTCAGTTATGACTAGGGGTCATCCCAATCAATAACCGCTCACACTGCGTCATGCTTAACTCCCTTTTGAGAGGAGGATCCTCAGAACACTGGTTATACCAAGGATTTCACACACTCACCTGGACAGACACCTAGATTTTGTTGTTTAGTGATCTTGGAGAATTAACTTCCAATGAACTATTCCAAGATCCTAAAACCTAAGTTTGTTGGTGCACCCTAGAAAAGAAAAGAGTGTAATTTATTTTAATTTAGCGTTGGTTTTAGTTGGCTGTAATTACTCAAAGGGAAATGGCCGTGCAACTAGTGATATGAAGACTCAGTAGTGAAATAAAAGTGCACACCATAACAAACAATGCTAAGTGCAATCTTTGTCAAATGAAAAATAGGGTATGCCACTACATGAGATGCATAAATATATATTCCTTTCCGAATTCCAATGCAATCATTCCTATATGAAATCCTAAACACAACTCTCATCCAAGAAATCCAATGCAAGTACCTCCTCAAATCCATATCTAAGATGCAACTAAGAGTGCAACTACTTTGTATTTTTCAATATAAAAGAATGAAAAATTTAATAAAAGTCATCTAAAACTCTCAGTCTCTGCAACAAGTATAAAAGACAAGCCCAGCAAGACACTGAGACAAAAAAGAGTAATGCACTAATGGAAAAACAAAAAGGATAAATGACTAAAACTACTTTCAAAGAAAAATCAATGAAAAGGCGGTCTCTGGTCACAAAAGAAGCATCCAACAGACAACATCAGACCCAAGGAGGACCCAACCACACTCACAACCCACCCAAAAACTTCCCACAACATCAAACTCAACCAAAAGGGAGGATGTACATGACTGTTTAAAGAACAGCTGCGTATGTACGCGACTTTTGGCCAAACATCCGCGTATGTACGCGACTTTTGGACAAAAACCCGCGTATACAGAGAAGGTAGTGGTAAAAAGAAGGCCAAGGCCAAACCAATAAAGGGGAGTGTCAATGGACAAACATACTATAAAATGCGACACATAAACAGGGAGAAATAAAGAGCAAGTCAAGAATATCAAGCCCATTGTGCCGATAAAAAACCCCCAAAGAACAACTACTAGGAACTCCCCAGCAGAGTCGCCAATTCTATTACGGAGAGAAATTCCTATGGCTTGGGGTACCACAACAGACAGCTTGACTCTAGAAATCAATCTTTTCCAATATGCAATAGAAATAAAATGTCTAACACTAAAGGATCAGACCTCGTACCTTATTCCGGACGATTGAAGTAGATCCCCATTGAGCTTTCCAATATTCATCTTGAATTGCTATAACACTTCCTCAACAACAAGTAAACAATACAAGCATACTATATATCATGGTGTTAGAACTATTCTAGCATATATAATCAATAATGTAAAAGCATTTGACATATTCCCATGGATAAAATATTCAATCAAATACACATCATTGGACAGGAAAAGATATTTCTATTAATATAAATCAGAGATTACAAGATAGGTACAACCTCTAACGGCATGTCTGCGAATCGGAGAAACTGAATCCCCCACTTGGGCCTCCACCACTTCAATCCTCCATCTCTCGATATCAAGCTCACTAGAAAAAGGCAATCTTGGGAAGAACACAATAGTGCTCCAAGGGACAAAGGGATGCAGACTCAAGCATAAGTTCTGGCAACAATGGACTATAGTTTCGTTGCTCACAATTCTCTCTTATGCTTTCAATGTACCAAGGGGTTCCTTATATAGATTTCAAAGGGATAATGAAAGGTCGAATCTGTGCGATCTCAAGGCATATGGAAGGCCAGGAGTCATATGAGTCGGATCCAAGTCAAGGAAAACTCCAAAAGGATTTGGATTATGCACACATCCTGATGTACGCGGTTATAGGGGTCAAACCCGCGTATGTACGCGGTTATCAGGTTAAAAGCCGCGTATATCATTTTTTGTATGTTTTTAGGGATGATCAAGGAAACATCAAAAGACAAAAAATGGTCCATAGGGCCTAATGAGTCTGCAACGGGATAGGGGAAGGCCATACAAAGTGTGATTCACCTGGAGTGGTGAAATCCGCTATAACACATGTTTCTGTCGAAGCAGTCTTCAGTTCTGTGGACTTTCATTTTTTGATACCATTGTTTTTGGGAAAGACTAGGGCATCATATTTTTCAAGGTTCTATCCATAGATTCGAGAAAAGGAAGACATTGACCAACTCACCTTGTGGAAAAAACATAATTTCCTCTAATCAGGTTTGTAAGTGACCACAGTTGGAAAACTTTGGTTTTCTTATCAAACCCTAGCTCATCTTGAAGCAGGTTCTGTCGAAGCTTTGTCTGTCTTTTTCTTTTAAAAGCCTATTTAGAAACACGTTAATTATTGTTATGGCCTAATTGAAGAGAGAGCTTCATCTTTTTCTAGAATATAGTTATGCCGAGAGGCGTATATATCTTAGCATTTTGGGGTGGACTACCATCTATGCTTTTTCATGTACGGACAAGAATGAGACAAGTATACTATTGAGATTGATTCTATGGGTGTCGTCCAAGATTAAATGAGAATGAGACAAGTTTACTATCCATATTAATTCTATGGGCATCATCCAAAATTAATAATTAATAATTCCAAAAAAATAAAAAATAGCTTAATTAACATGTGATAAGTACACTTAGTGATAGTTGTAAAAATTAAAATTAATCTTCAACTATTTGATTATTAGATACAACTATGAGCTTAACTCCATCAATTATTAGATACGACTATTAGCTTAACTCCAATGATTCTAGAACTATTAGCTTAACTTCAACTCTAATCAAAGTTATATTGGATAACTATTAGATTAACTATTAGATACAACTATTAGCTTAACTCCAATGGTTCTACAACTATTAGCTTAACTTCAACTCTAATCACTTAAGGCTTAGCTCAACCGCATTTGGCATATAGGAGTCTAGCTAATGTGCAGTAATGTAAGAGTTGAACTCCTAATAAACTCCTGCATCTCATATTTGGGTATCTTAACTTTTCAGCCATAATTCACTCTTGTTATTTAGTTAAATATTTCCAACTTTATAGTTTAATAATTACATTTGTTTATCATGGTAATATCAAGGGTGCCATGACCATATTCATGTGCTTCAAATATCCTATTTTCCGTGGTGGGGAGTTAGTACGATGGCTGAGACCATGTTAACTCATCTTGATCTACGTCGTGGAGAAACTCATGGTTACTAAAGAATAAGGCCAACACCTCATTACACGCCCCTCAGTTAATCCTCGTGAGCGACCGAGTCCGCAGCCTACCCTCATGGCAACATGCCTCTTGCAAGTAAAATCCTCTATCACTTTTCAACCCGCCGCATGGAAAATAGGTGCTAATCATGTTGCTACCTTCTTCCATACAACCCCATCATCCTTTTGTGGATCGATTGGAGATCATGATCATGTTCCTGCACACATGAAATCCATGTGCATTAATTGTACTGTACAATTAATCAAAATATCAATTAAATAAATTATATCACCTGATATCATATCAATACTCAATCTGGAATTCATGCAGCATTAACACTACCTTCTATCATTGTGCATTTGGATTCCTCTCACACTAAATTTTTTTCAAAGCATCTACCAATATATTGTAAGTAACGAAAATTACTTATATCTTCCATTCCTGCAATATAAAATCAATAATATTGCATCATATAAATCTATCTACAAAAATCCATTCATTCATGAGTAACCAATGTGACATAACAATATATATATATATATATATATATAACTCAAATGCCCTCAAACCTGGGTCATTTAGGACTCATATATATATATAACTCTTTTTAATTCATAGTATTAAACCTGGGTCATTTGCACTCAAATGCCCTCAAACAATAACATATTTTTAACTCTGAAATAGTCTGACAAAACAAGGCACTAGAATGGTGTACCATATAAATATATTTATAAAATTCCATTTATCCCTGACTAACCAAATGCATCATCATAATTAAATAATATATATATGTTGTTTCTGATTATAAAATTTAAATGGGTCATTTGTGATAAAATGCCCTCAAACAATACTATAGTTTAGTAATAAAAGAGTCTAACAAACTGGGGCACTACATACACCCTCTTCAAGATACTTCGTCCCGAAGTTTTCAAAACAAGTAAGGAAACTGATGGTGCATTTCTGATGCATCCTCCCAAGTAGTTGAGTTGGAACTATAGCTATCCCACTGGACTTTTAACTAGTTGACTAAACGATGACGAAGCTGGCGAGTTCGTCGGTCCAATATACTGATCGGTTTGGCCATCAAGACCCTATCGTCCGATATATGCAAGTTACTCAAATTTATAACATGAGAAGGATCTGAAATATAATGACATAAAATAGAAACATGAAAAACATTATGCATACGACTCAATGATGATGGAAATGCAAGACGATAGGAAACCAGGCCCAACTTGTCGAGTATCACAAATGATCCTACAAATTGTGGTGATAATTTAGCTCCTTTCCCAAACTTAATTGAGCTCTTTTGTGTCCTGACTCGTAGAAATACTTTATCACCTACTTCATAACTCTGATTGATTCTATGTGCATCTCCATAGCTATTTTGTCTATCCCGTGCTTCCTTTAACTGTGCACGAATAGTTTTCATCTGTTCTTCCATGTCTTGAATCAATTCTGGTCCTACAAGGACTCTATCTTCTAGACAATCCCAACTCAACGGGGTTCTACAGGACCTGCCATATAAAATTTCAAATGATGTCATCTTAATAGAGCTTTGATAACTATTGTTGTAAGCAAAATCAACCAATGGTAGATATTCCTCCCAACGCTTTTGTTGATCCATCACATACATACGTAACATGTATTCCAAGATCTGGTTCACCCTTTCTGTTTGGCCATCCATCTTAGGGTGATATGCTGTACTAAAATTTAGTTGTGTCCCGAAATCTCCTTGGAAAGTTGTCCAAAATATTCCAGTAAAAACTGACCCTCTATCTGAAATTATCTTGCGGGGTACACCATGTAACCTCACAACTTCGTTTATAAATACTTTTTCAATCTCAGGTGCTTGATAGGTAGTCTTTACAAGTACAAAATGCACACTCTTTGTTAAAGTATCTACGACCACAAAAATAGAGTCATGTCTTCTTGCTGTCATTGGTAACCCAACTATAAAATCCATTGATATAACTTCCCATTTTGACTCTGGGATTACATGTGGTTGTAGTAATTCTGTTGGATTCCTATGCTCAGCCTTGACCAATTGACATTCTAGGCACCTTGCCACAAAGCTAACTACATCTTTCTTCATTCCTCTCAAATAAAATAACAGTTTTAAATCTGCATACATCTTCTTAACCCCAGGATGAGCCATATACACAACCCTATGAGCCTCTGACAAGATCAAATCTCGAACTTCTTCATTGGACGGTACATAAATTATCTTGTTATACCGCAATAGTCCATCTTCCTCAAACACATACCCTTCATACTTTGGGATATTCATTACCTCATTTTCTAACCCGGTCTTAACCTCTCTATACCACTCATATTCCAATTGTAATTTCAATATCTTTTCCTGTAAATGTGTCTTTAAGGGCACTATGGAAAAGATACAGGGCCTTCAACTTAGAGCATCCGCCACCTTATTCATCGTCCCCTTGATGTACGATATTTCTAAATCATATTCGCTCATTAATTCAGACCACCTCCTTTGCTCAGCATTGAGGTCACTTTAGGTAAACATATATTGTAACCCATGGTGATCTATCTTTAACTCAAATTTCCTTCCTACCAGATAATGTCTCCGTAAATGCAAAGCATATACTACAGTAGCAAGCTCTAAATCATGCATTGCATAGTTCTCCTCATGAGGTCTAAGTTTCCTTGAAGAATAGGCTATCACCCTACCTTCATGCATCAAAACACCTCCTAGAACTTCTTTCGATGCCTATGTAGACACTAAGAAATCTTGATCCATATCTGGTACCTAAAGAACTGGAGCTGTCATCAACAACTACTTAAGCTTTGCGAATGCCTCCACACATCATTCTGTCCATACGAACTTCTTGTTCTTCTTCTGTAACTCTGTAATTGGGTTTGCAATTTGAGAATCCTTCTACAAATCTTCTATAATACCCTGCTAATTCCATAAAACTACGCACCTCATGCACATTTGTTTGTGCTGGCCATTCAAGAATGGACTCAATATTTGTGGGATCCACTGCTATTCCATCCCAAGTTATAACATGTCCTAAATAATGAATCTCTGACTGGAAGAAGGAACACTTTGATAGTTTAGCATATAGCGTGCGCTCTCTCAAACATTGCAACACAAGTCTCAAATGCTCTTTGTGCTCTTCTTGCGTCCTTGAGTAAATAAGGCTATCATTTAAAAACAGTTGCACAAATTTTCCGTAGTACTCTCTGAATGCACTATTCATCAAGTTCATGAAAACTCCAGGTGCATTCATCAACTCGAATGGTACTACCACAAACTCGAAATGCCCATATCGTGTCCTAAATGCAGTCTTTGGTAAGTCTTCTTCTCTAATTCTTAGTTGATGATATCCCAACCTTAGATCTATTTTTGAAAATATCGTTTCTTCTTTCATCTTATCAAATAGATCATCAATTCTTGGTAAGGGGTATTGATTCCTTATTGTTGCTTTATTCAATTAACGATAGTCAATGCAAAGTCTCCATGAACCATCCTTATTCTTCATGGATATCACTGGTGCTCCCCAAGGTGATATACTATGGAAAATGAAACCTAAATATAAAAGCTCTTGGACTTGTATCTGCAATTCTTATAACTCTGGTGTCTTCATACGATAGGGTACTCTAGATATAGGTTCAGTTCTTGGCTTAAGTTCGATAGTGAACTCAAGCTCCCTCTTAGGTGGTAATCCCGGTAATTCTTCATGGAATACATTAGGGAACTAGAACAGTATGGGATGTTGAATTACATTGGCAGTGTATTTCTTGTTATTCATTATTACCACTGCATACAACTCACATCCCTTACACATGATTTTCTTCAATTGCAATGCTAAAATAAACCTTAATGATACACCTATTTTAGTCCCTATTAGGATTCTCTTATGCCCGAAATGATCTAGAAACATTAGATTTTTCTCCTTACAGTCTAACACAGCTGAATGGGTTTCTAACCAGTCCATCCCTAAGATAACATCATATGATCCTAATGTTGTAGCATAAATGGATACTGTTGTAACACACACGCCCAATTCTACTTCACAATCCTTGACCAATTCTCCTACTCTTTGAGTAATACCTGATGCCATTTTAACTACGTCGAAATCATCTTGCTTGATTGTCATCACCTTACATCTAGACAACCTTCATAAGAAATAAAACTTTCAGTCGCTCCCGGTTCTACTAAAAGAGAGAAGTTCATACCATTTATTTTACCTGTTGTCTCTAGCACGATGGATTGATGTTCTGCCTGGCGGCTATTGATTGCAGCATGAATTCGGTGTGCCTTTCCCAATTATCCAACTGTAGTTAGTCTCTTTCCATGACTGGAATATTTCTTGGCTTGCAGACAATCTCTCTGGAAATGTGGTTCTCCACAAGTCCAACAATCCCCCTTTGGGGCTTGCTTTAGGACACTCGACTAGGTAAAAGTATATCCACTACTATACTAGGGGCATTGCACTATTGGATTTCCACTGTGATATTGTGACTGCAATGTTGGTGGCCTATATGGTGGTATCAGTCCACTGGGTGCATGTCTCTGACTCCCTCTTGTGGGACTCTTATATGAGTCTCGACCCCCGGTCGCTGGTCTCGAAGCACTAGCTGGCTGCACTCCTAGCCTCTATACCACTGCTCCTAAAGATTGAGGTGGTCGAGACAGTTAGCTATGAAAGTTTTTTTCACTGCTTCGTGCAATGTAATTTCCATTAAAATACATACTTTTTCCCTTATGTTGAAGCTAAGTCCATACACAAATTTATTGACTCGCAACTTCTCTATACTCAAATGTGGAGCATATCTCAATAGTTGCATGAATTTAGATTCATAATCTGGGACTGATCGACCTCCTTGTATTAAGGATTTGAATTCATTCATCTGCCTTTCAATAAAATCTTCAGAAAGGTAATGTTCACGAAAATGATCTTCAAATATTTCCCAAGAAACCTTTGTTATTTCAATTCCAAGTTGAAGCAATAAGGTCTTCCACCATAGCAATGCACTTCCCTTAAGTTGCAATATAACCATGCACACTTTCATGTTTTAAGTATAATCACGTAATGAAAAGCACATGGACATGTTCTCGAGCCACGCCTAGGCTGCAATGCCATTGGGTGCGCCACAAAATTATGGAAATTTCACTTTCTCAAGAGTCTCTTTGAGCACTTTCATTCGGTGGTTGTTGTGATCCTTCTGTAGGTGCTGAGACATCTCTATTCTATTGGTCTACCCTACTAATTAATGCATCAGACATCTACTGGAATGAACACATCATATTCATTACTTCACCTGTAGGTATATGGGTCGGTTCTTCCACTGAGGGTGGAGAACGTGGATACGAAGGTTGCAAAGGAGGTGGTGCACTACGTGCCCTAGCCCCCTACCTCTCCTTCCTCTTCTTCCACTAGCATCCACACTTCCTGAGTTTCCAAGGTGAATAAGTGATGCATTAGGTGTCAATGTATATTACCATGCTAATAATTGTTTCTGATTCATATGAACATGTTCTATGTCCCCCCTAGGATTTTTTTTTTAGTTTTGAAAAATAATTTTCCCCGTAAACTTAGGTAATTTTTTAATAATTTAATTGAGAAAATTAAAAATGTAATAAAAAGTGTGGTTTATAGTTCAATTTGGGCATGGGGGTGCTCATTTTCTAACCCAGAGCACCCATTTTATGATTGTTTTTCACTTAATTAACTTTTAGTTGAAAAAACCAAAAAAGACCAAAAAAATGAAGAAAATAAAGAATCCGACAATTTCTAAAAACTCAAAAAACATGTTGTAAGTGAGTTTTCTAAGTTGGCAAAGCAATTTGGAAATATTTCTAACATTTCTAAAACACTTTGGAGTGTTTTTCTTGGGCATTTGAGGCAAGGTGATTTTGCTAAAAAGAAAGAGGGTGTGTTTCCTCATGAAGTGGGCGCAACTTCCAAGAAAGGGATGGCAAGTGTAAAGTAAAGCAATATGTCAGGTTTTGCTTCCAAAGGGATGAGGGTTTTTAGCCTTTACCAACTCATTGCCAATTGTATCCAACTCATTCATTTTTTTATTTAAGCGAGGCAATAACTCTTCATTTGTATGAAGCAAGTAACCTCTTCTCATGTAATGTATTATTGTTATCATATTTTGAATAAAGTTGAGGCTTCAGAGGTTCGAAATGTGCAAGATATTATGAATGTGAATGCTACGCTTAATCGAGGTGATATTTAGCTAATCTGCTGATTATTTATTATAAGTTTGCAGATATAACATCTAGCTTAGAAATCTTTTTTGGCTTGTAGAGTAAACATTTAAATGCTTAAATTGTTTACTTGTGTTTGATTATCTAAGATTAAGAAGCAACAGTTTGTAGTCAGTAATACTTATGTTCTTCTTATTTCATTTGATTAACCTCACTAGATTTGATCTCACTTGTTTGAAGTTTTGTGTAGCTTGCAGATCATCTTAGGTGAAGGAGAAGTGGGAGCTTGGTTGCATCCTTTTTCTCTTCATTCTTTATCTTAAAATCTAATACTTCTTTCATTTCAGGCACCTCTACGTATTCACAAATATTCAAGATAGAGCTTGAGGCCTCTTTCTTCATCATTTAAACCAATATTTTTCTTGGTTACCTTCAAAACAAGTTTATATTTCTTCTTAGCTTGTTTATTTTACTAGATCTAAAAGTACTTTTAACTTTCTATCGTAACCTTAGATCTAGTTAATTTATTAGTACTTGAAGTGGTTTAAATTCCTTTAATTTTTGCAAGTACTAAGTTGTAATATTTTTATTGTATTTTTATACTAATCCATTAATTTACAAACAATTTGCTTGTTGGTTTCTGCACTTTGTTGACAAGACAAGAGGAAGTGCTGGAAAAATTTCAAAGTTTTTAGCTTCCCAAAGCACCTCCAAATCCCCCCTCTTCAACCCTCTTTTTTTGACAAGCTATTATAAGTCTTTTGATCAAAGTATAAGGTCAAAAGGAAGCCCCTTATTTAATTATCAGCATTGTAATAATCTAATAAAAGAGCAAGTGGGATTACAACTCCCACGTCCTTCTTCCCCTATTTGGGGGAAGACTATATCTGTCCTTGAAGTGGTTTGATTTTTTTTTTAGATTAGATTTTATTACCATAATCTTTAGATCAGTTAAGTTTTTTTAAACTTTACAATTTCAATCAAAGTAATCAAATACTTACCCGATTATCGTTCGAAAATCAATTTCAATTTCTATGGTAGTCGTTCGAAAATCAAATACTTACAAATTCAATTTCTATGGCAGTCGTTCGAAAATCGAAATAAACAAATATAAAAATTAAGCAATAACTTATGAATGGATAACTAGTAGCTGATGCATGGATAACTTGTAGTTGATGAATGGATAACCAATAGTTCATGGTAGATAACTGGAAGAATGTGAGAGAGAGAAAAATAATATAAAAAATAATTGATGGTTGATAAATGGATAACTCGTAGTTGATGCATGGATAACGTATAATTTGGGGTGGATTGGTAGTTGACCCATGTATAACGTGTAAAAAAGTAAAAAAAAAAAAAAAAACTAATAATTAGAAATGATTATTTATCTAATTTAATTAAAAGACATGCCCTTTCATGCGAAAATGCACAAGTAGACCTATTTAATTGGTTCCCGATTGTATTGTACAAATAATATTCGTATCTTATTCAATATTCATATTTATACATTTTGTTCTAAATATTATGGATTATTTAATATTCTACATATATTAGATAAGTTTTATATGTGAGCAAACTTTGTTATGCTCATGTGGTATAAAAACCCCTTTTTGGGCTTGATTACGACCTTTGGCCACAAACCCTTCTCAAAGCTTCTCCGAAACTTGGCTTTTGGCCATAATCTAGGACCTTGTCCAAATTCTGGCCTTGGTCCACAATCCCTTCTCGTAGCTTCTCTGAAACTTGGCCCTCGACCATTATATTTAATGCAAACATTTAGGAAATAAATATTGAGTCAAGTTAATCTAAAAAAAAAAGAAAAGAAAATAGTAAATTATTTTGGCTGTAAATAAGAAAAAGAGACTAAGAAGTTTAAAAAACAAATTATAGAGAAGAAGTGAGAAAAAGAATTATCTGCAAGTGATGGAAAAAGAAAAAGAAAAAGTTAAAAGAAGAGAATTCATAAACCACACATGGTTTTATGAGGTCGCACATGGTTTTACTCTCTAAATTAAATTATAAAGAAGTTTGATAAGCCTTATGGCTTTGAGGACAAAGTATCATGATGAGGAATACAATGTAATAAATAAAATATATAAACTAAATACTAAATAATAATAAAATGATAACTAATAATTATAAATGATTAATTATCTAATTTAATTAAAAGACACGCCCTTTCATGTGAAAAGGCACAAATAGACGTATTTAATTGAGTCCCGATTGCATTGTAAAAATCATATTCATATCTTATTCAATATTCATATTTTATACATTTTGTTCTAAATATTATGGATTATTTAATAATCCAGATATTTAAGATAAGTTTTATGTGTGAACAAACCTTGTTTGGCTCATAACGTATAATTTTGTGGTACTTAACTTGTTGTCTATCGGCCTTCACCAACCTCAAATTAAGTGGTTGTGCAAGTATGTACATTCCTTAATATTTACAGTTTGTAAGAGTTGAATAAACATTAAATAAAAAGAAGTTGGGTGATGAAAAAAGTCAAGTTAAAGATGCATGTATGTCCAAGAAATTTTTATTTATTGAGAAAATAAAGTTTGACCATTGTCATTACAAACACAAGATTGATTTTAGACCCTAAAGGGAATATGTTTTTTATCTATTTATCAGAAACCTTGAAAATATTGTATTTATAAAAAATGTTGTAGCCAACCAAGCATAAAAAAATAGAAGGTTTGAGATCTACATAATGTACTATAAGAACCCAAAATTTCAGAGTTTGTTGAGCTAAAATTTAGAAACTTAAACTTGCAACTATGCCAAAGAAAACTACTATCACACTTTGAAGGGTATATTCGAACAAAGACACCTAAAACAAAATTGAAAAAAAACATAAAATACCCATTGAGCTAGAATTACTCCTTCTGCTTTCCCTTTGGGTATTTAACTGGCTGAACACTGAGGCTTCCTCCATTTACTGATATTTGATAGGGGACTCGTAGATATGGCTTCTTTGATTCATATTGACCAACTTCTGTAAATCCTCTTTCATATAACCTATTGTGCCCATTAACTCATACATGTCTCGATGGTTGTCTTCAATTCAGTCATCTTGATTTACCATTTGGTGGGCCATTCATTTGACATCTTCCATTGTCGCACTTCCTTCAGTAACACCTCTATTTACTATATTGTAGAGCCACCTTAAATGATGCTTAATTTCCTTGAGAGAGTCCTGGAGGTCTTCTAGAGTGACTTCCTTATCTGCCATATCTTTTCGGGATGGAATTGAAATAGAATGCGCTGCGAAGTATTTCGCTTGAGGGCTGGTCAGACAATCCTTCCCTGAGATGCTTAGGGACTCTAGTGAAAAGGAATAAGACTCGAGGAAGGGCAGGTTTGCTACACTGGTCAGCGAATTCATTTTGCCATTGTATGAAACTTTCATTGAGCCAATATAAAAAATTGTAAGAGACGACTGGTTTGCTGAACCTGGAGTATTTTCATTCACCGCAACACAAAAATCAAGAGTATTTTCATTCACAACAACACTGAAGTAAGGAGGATAGGAACCTTTCACTGATCCAAGAGAAAATTCATTTACAACAGCGCAGAACACATACCCTACTTCTATACCAATTCCTGTCTTAACACTAGTAGTTGCAATGCCGGGGGAAATGTTCATTGCACCGTAGAAATCACTCACTGCATCGACTGAAACATGCTTATCTCTCGGAGAAACATGATAGTAATGAGCGATGGGAGCTGAAGGAGGCTTCATTAGGATGGATTCTTGAATTCGTGCAAACACTCTCGTTCATGAGATATCCCTCACGCAAATGGAGAAAGAATGCCCCAAGAGGTAAAAGATCGTATTGTTTCTAGGGGTTTATCACCATATCAACTAGAGCAACGTTATCGACACCCATCTCGATGGCTCAACCATATCTCAAGGGTTTTTTTTCCTCCATAATCAAACCAGCTACTTCTTCACACAAAAATGGCTTATCATTCCACAGCTTTGAGTTCTTGGAACACAAGTCTAAGGTTCAGATGGCATGAAGGTAGTTAGCCAAAACCGAGCTGAATAAACTTGAGTTTAATGCTGAGTTATTAAACTGAATTTTCACGCCGAGCTCATTTTATTTTTCTTTTACTTGTCGGGTGAAACTTGTCTAACTCCCGACAAGACAAGTTTATTAACTTTGGTCGGCCTTTTAGACCCGACTGATTTACCTCGACAAGTTCTTACTTGTCAGTTCTATCCACAATATTTACTTCGACCACTTGTCAGTTTTGGTAAGCAACAACTTGTCAGCTTGACTTCTTCGACCACTAATTGGATTATCACTTCGATCATTAGTCGGTTTTACTTGACAACTTGTCTGTTTTACTCGACTGTTTTACTTGGACTCATTTGCTCTGGTTTGGTTTTATTCGGAATTTACAAAGTATGATTCTTAGTCTAAAAAGAGTTAAGAAATTACAAATGTTTTTCACTATGAGTAAAATGAAGTAAAAACCAACACATTAACAATTCTAGAAAACTTATAAAAACATATACCCAAATATTTAGAAAGACTTGAGTCGACCACTTTGCCGTAAAACTTGGAACTTTCACAGAGTGAGAAATTTATGGATTCTTGTTCTTTCACCCAACTATAATTGTAAAAACATTTACAAAAGTAACTCTAGAAATATTGTGCGGCTAAATAAACATGCATTCAGTCATAAACTATTTCATATATATAACTTGTGCGGAAATAACAAAGGTATTACAAACTTGTCGGCTCTTCGACTGATCCAAACTTGTCGACTCACCGACTGATCCTTTTACAGAGCTTCGAATCTTCGACAAAATCACATACACAAAAGCTTGAGCTTCAATACAATTCTTTCTTCACTATCTGCTATCCTCCGAGCTCTCTCTCGCTTTCTATTGTGTCTAGTGACTAACTTGATTTATAATGTTCTTCTTCTATTTATAGGAAACCTGAAAAATTGCTTCTACGTGAATCGAGTGACTCACCATTAAAGACTGTAATAACTATCTACCTAACAACTTAGCTTCAGAAATTAATTCGACTGGTTTACATTGCTGAATCGTGGACTCTTCACTCTTGTTAGACTGACCAACAAGATCCGGACTGATATGGACTCTAACAGAGTTGGCTGAGATCAGATATGAATATGCGAGTAATTACTTTTTCCAACACTACCCCTTAATTATGAGCAGATGGGATTTTTAAAACAAAATTTACAAAATGTTTCAGAGCTTAAACATGCTCTGTGCATGACAGAGTTGACTGTGCAGAACTTGTCATTCCAAGATAACTATGCAAATACTGGAATGTGTCCTTTGCCAATGGTTTTGTAAAGATGTCTGCAAGTTGATCTTTACACCTGCAAAATTCTAAACAAATTTCTTTGTTGTTCACCAACTCTCTTATGAAATTAAACCTTGTGTCGATGTGCTTGGTTCTCTTGTGGAACACATGATTCTTTGATAATGCTATGGCTCAATTGTTGTCACCGAAGATGGTTGTCGGTTCTTGATGGTTTTGTAACAAGTCTTTTAACACTCTCCTCATCTAAACAACTTGACATGCAGCACTTGTCGCTGCAACATACTCTGCTTCTCTTGAAGACAGAGTTACTATGGGATGTTTCTTTGAAGCCCATGAAACAACACCCATACCAAAATGAAATGTGTACCCAGATGTTCTCTTCCTATCATCTATGTTGCCTCCATTATCACTGTTAGTGTAGCCAATGAGTTTAAAATTTTCTAAGGTTGAATACATAATGCCAAGGTCTTTTGTGCCACTTACATACCTCAGAATTCTTTTACCTTCTTGCCAATGTGAGTCTTTTGGTGACTCCATGAATCTTGAGATCAAACTTACTCCATACATGATGTCTGGTCTTGTTGCTATCAAATACATAAGGCTTCCAACAATCCTTTTGAACATTGTAGGATCTACAGTTGATCCTTCATCATCCTTGCTCAATTTTAAACCTGTTATTACCAGTGTTGGGGCTGTCTTGCAATTAGACATATTAAATATTTTTAATACTTCAATTGCATACTTTGAATATGATATAAAAATATCACTTTTAGACTGTTGAACTTCAATGCCCAGAAAAAACTTCATAAGCCCCAGATCAGTCATTTCAAATTCACTTTCCATGACTGCTTTAAAATATTCTATGCCAAAATCACCAGTAAATATTAAATAATCTACATATAAGCAGACAATTAACATCTTACCTTGCTCATTGACTTTGGTGTACAATGTCGGTTCACTTTCATTTTTGTGAAATCCATTTTCGGTGAGATAGGAATCAATCCAACTGTACCAAGCTCTAGGAGCTTGCTTCAAACCATAGAGTTCCTTTTTCATCCTGTACACTTTATGCTCTTGACCTGGAACTTCATAGCCTTGTGGCTGTATCACATATACTTCCTCTTCTAGATATCCATTTAAGAATGTCGACTTGACATCCATTTGATAAACATACCGTTTGTTTTGTGCAATAATTTCCAAGACTGTTTTGATTGTATCCATGCGAGCAATAGGTGCAAACGTTTCATTGAAGTCTATGTCGGGTTGCTATGTGAACCCTCTTGCTACCATTCTTGCTTTGTGCTTCTACACATTCCCATCAGCATCTTTCTTGGTCTTGTAAATCCATTTGACAATTATTACATCTTTGTCTTTTGGTACATCAACTAGCTCCCATGTTTGGTTCTTCTCAATGCATTCTATTTCTTCATCCATGGCTTGTGCCCATACTTCTTCTTCAACAACTTCTTCAAATGTTACTGGATCATATATAGGAGAAAATAATGCAAAGAGAGAGAATGAATTTGGTGTACCAATTTCATATATTTCACGCATACTTTTTGTCTTCATCGGTTCTGTTGATGTCGACCTTGACGAAATGCTTGATGGAGTCTGCTGTCCTCTTGGTGTGCTTGTTGGTGTAGCTTGATATGCCACTTGTGTCGATGGTCATTGTGTTGAACCATGTCGTGGTGTCATGGGAGTTGATGGTGCCGCGACCGGTTGACTTACATGTGGTGTTTGAACCACTTCGTCTTTCATATCATCATTGTCGACATTCGACACAATCTTGAAATTTATGTCGACAGTTCCATCCCATGATTCATTCTCGACAAATTGAACATATCGACTAATTATCACTTTCCTTGTGACAGGATCATACAACTTATATGATTTTGTGTCTCCAGAATAGCCGACAAAAATACATTTCTGTCCATTCTTGTCTAGCTTCTTTCTCAGCACATCTGGAACATGAACATATGCAACACAACCAAAAAAATTTAAATGAGAAACACTATGATTCATACCTGTCTATGCTTGTTGGGGAACTTTGTTCTTCACACTCTTTGTTGGACATCGATTCATAATGTAAACAACAGTTGCGACTGCTTCACCCCAATATTCATTTGGAAAATGCTTGGTTGCCAACATGGTGCGCGCCATCTCCATGATGGTTCTGTTCTTTCTTTTGGAAATACCATTCTGCTAAGGTGTATACCATGCAGTGAATTTCTTCTATATGCCATGGGCCTTGCAAAAATTTATAAATTCATTTGAAACATATTCACCTCCTCTGTCGGTCCTTAATATCTTGATGCGATGTCCACTCCGGTTCTCTGCGAGTGCCTTGAACTGCTGAAAATAACTAAATGCATCATATTTATGTTTTAGGAAATATACCCATGTTTTTCTTGAGTAGTCATCAATAAAATTTAGAAAATAATTGCAGCCACCAATGGATGATGTCTGCATTGGACCACAAATATCAGAGTGCACAATTTCAAGTGGTGTGCCTGCTCTATAGGACTTTTCGACCAGAAAAGTATCTCTGTGTTTCTTTCCAAAAATGCAGCCTTCACAAACCCTTTCTGGTCTGTCGATCAATGGTAATCCTTTCACCATATTCTTTGTGTGCAGTAGCTTCAACCCATCAAAATTAAGATGTCCAAATCTGAAATGCCACAACCAGGATTCATCCTGAACTTCTATTTGAAATGCAGCTTGAAAATTAGTGCTACCATTTTCTTTCTTGTCGAGGGACTCAACTATTTCTTTACTTTCTGCCTTGAATGCAACTCCTGTATTTGTCTTCCCTTTCACGTCGGGAACTATCCTCAATGGAAACAAGTGATTGCTTGTCATTGGCACTTTTTCTATCAGCTGGTCACTTGGATGCTTGTCTTTCATCACACAGTGATCATCTTCTATATAGAGTCTATATCCTTTTTGTATCAGTTGTACAATTCTTAACAAATTATGTTTCAGACCTTTGACATGATAGACATCAGGGATATAGTTACTCTCCCCCTGTTCGGTTAGAAAATCAACAATTCCTTTTCCTAAAATAGTAACTTGGACATTGTTTCCAAGTGTAACATCAGTTTGAATTGAATTATCTAGATTGGAAAACAAATATAAATTACCAGTCATATGATTGTTGCATCCTGGATCTAAGTACCATATGTCATGTTGACTTTCTTGAACATCATTGCATTCAATTGGAGATGTCGATGCCATTAACTTTGCACTTGTCAAAGTGCTGGTGGTGGTAGATTGATTTGGGCTTTGCCTTCCTTGGTAATATGGCTTCTTCCTACATTCATATGCATAATGACCAAATTTCTTACAATAATGACATCAGATTTTTTATTTATCAAACCTATGGACACTTGGATGACTTGGGTTCTGATTATCTCCTCTACCACCGACATTTGCAGGACTTCTGCCTCGTCCTCCTCTAGAAGAACTTATTCCTCTACCTATGAAGTTGTTTCTTCCCCTTCCTCTACCATGAATTATGGATGACTGTGCTACGAATGCACTTTCCAATGATGTCTGTGTTCTACTGAGCCCGTGTTCATGATTGATGAGTGAAGCTTGCATCTCATCAATGGTAAACATCGACATGTCTGTGTGTTCTTCCAAGGTCACAACCAAGTTTTAAAATCTTGGGGGAAGAATTCTGAGAATTTTTTCAACCACCCTTTGGTCTTCTATATCTTCTCCATGAGATGTCAGTTGGTTTATCAAACCAACAACTCTGGTGTAGAATGAGTCTACAATCTCTGAATCTTTCATGGACAGAGATTGAAAATATCTTCTCAGAATCTGCAACTTGGAAGTCTTTACCTTTCTATAGGTGGTCTCCAATGTATCCCATGCTTTCTTAGCATTAACTACTGCTGCTACTCTTGGGAGTATGCTTTCATGCATGGATTGATATATGTGGAACAAAGCTTTTCCATCTTTCTTCCTCTGTTTTCTGAGGGCATCTTTCTCAGCATGTGTGAGATTGTTATATGCTATCATATCTGCTGGTTCTGCATAACCATGCTAGACTATCTCCCAGACATCTTGAACTCTAAACAAAGCCTTCATTGTTAGAGACCAATATTCATAATTCTTTCTTGTAAAAATTGGAGTTTGCAATGAACCAGAAGTGGAACCCATTTTTAATTTTTAACTTTCCTTAGAAAATTACTTTTCCACCTTTTAAGATAATATCTCTGTCCTAAACCTTACTTTGATACCAGTTAACCAAAGCTGAGCTGACTAAACTTGAGTTTACCACTCAGTTATTAAATTAAATTTCACGCTGAGCTCCTTTTATTTTTCTTTTACTTGTCGGGTGAAACTTGTCTAACTCTTGACTAGACAATTTTATTAACTTTGGTCGGCCTTTTAGACCCAACTGATTTACCTCGAAAAGTTATTACTTTTCGGTTCTATCGACAATATTTACTTCAACCACTTGTCAGTTTTGGTAACCGACAACTTGTCGGCTTGACTTCTTTGACCACTAGTCGGCTGATCACTTCGACCACTAGTCGGCTGATCACTTCGACCACTAGTCAGTTTCACTCGACAACTTGTCGGTTTTACTCGACCATTTTACTTGGACTCACTTGATGTGGTTTGGTTTTAGTCAAAATTTACAAAGTATGATTCTTAGTCTAAAAATACTTAAGAAATTACAAATGTTTTTCACCTGTGAGTAAGATGAAGTAAAAACCGACACATTAACAATTCTAGAGAACTTATAAAAACATATACCCAAATATTTCAGAAGACTTGAGTCAACCACTTTGCCGTAAAACCTGGAACTTTCACGGAGTGAGAAATTTATGGATTCTTGTTCTTTCATTCAATCGTAATTGTAAAACAATTTACACAAGTAACTCTGGAAATATTGTGTGGCTAAATAAACATGAATTCAACCATAAACTATTTCATATATATAACTTGTGTGGAAATAACAAAGGTATTACAAACTTGTCGGCTCTCCGACTGATCCAAACTTGTCGGCTCACCGAATGATCCTTTTACAGAGCTTCATCTCTTCGACAGAATCACATACACAGAAGCTTGAGCTTTGACACAATTATTTCTTCACTCTCTGCTATCCTCTGAGCTCTCTCTCACTCTCTATTGTTTCTAGTGACTAACTTGATTTACAATATTCTTCTTCTATTTATAGGAAACCTAAAAAATTACTTCTATTTTAATCGACTAACTCACCATTAAAGACTGTAATAACTATCTACCTAAAAACTTAGCTTAAAAAATTAATTCGTTTGGTTTACATTGTTGAATCATGGACTCTTCACTCTTGTCATACTGATTGACAAGATCTGGACTGATATGGACTTTGACAGATTCGTCTGAGATCAGATATGGATCTGCGAGTAATTACTTTTTCCAATAAAGTTTGCTGCTCTATAGTGGTGTAGACTAACACGGGTCACAAATTGGATATCTTTACACAAATCACAAATTTGATACCTTACATATTACATGGATACATTACACATAAAAGAAATCACAACGAGTTAAGAGTAAAATGTAACAATATAGGTAAAATGTGGGTTCAAGAATATGCATAAATACCACAACAATCACAACGTAACTCAATTGCATATGCAGATGCAATGCCAGCCATCACAGTGGTCTTTTATAGACGAGGTCTTTAAGCAACTTCACAGTGTAATCTCCATGCAACTTCGTGAAGAATCTGTAAAAGGATTCAAATGATCGCTGAAGAGTCACGCCCATAAAGTACTCATTCATAAAACTAAACTATGTTTGAAAAACCTGATCAGTGATTATCAGCTATAACTTATGAGAAACAAAATAAAAAAAACGATCAACGATTATCCCTTATAGCTTACTAAAAACAAAATAAAAAGCTCAAATATCAAATTCAAGAAATCACTGTCATGATATTTTATTCCAAACAGTAAAAATGGGTACAAAGTACCTCTATTACCAAACAGTAAAAAACATAGTATGCTATGTTTTTACACAGAAATTTCAGAATACAGTCTCTGTTACAGTGCACAAGTAACAAAGCTTTATCAGTAACAAAACTCACTAAAAACACATTTATCCTAAACATGAAATTACATACTCTATAAATAGAGTTTGATGGGATTCAATTCAGAGAATACAAATGAAAACGTGGAGATTAGGAGGAGATATGTGACGAAATTAAAACAACAAAAGGCAGAAACTGTTATTAGAAGAAGAGGCCCAATTTATTAACTCTAGCTGTCACAGACATGCCAAAAAATCAGGCATTAATTCCTTCAATATCCCCCTTAATTTCAAGTTTGAGGATTCCCAACCGTGATATGAGTTTCTCCAATCGATCATTTGGAAGAGCTTTAGTAAAAATGTCCGCAAGCTGATCTTCAGATTTACAAAATAAAAAAAAAAAATTCTTATTGGACAAGCTCTCTAATGAAGTGATGTCGAATGTCAATATGTATGCTCCTGCTATGGAAAACTCGATTCTTTGTCATGGAGATAGTACTTTGATTATCGCAGTAAAATTTGATGGGTTTACATACTTCCATTCCCAAGTCTTCCTCCAACCTTGACAACCAAATGGCTTGTGCTTGTTGATGACGCAACAATATATTCTGCTTCAATTGTAGATAGTGCAACAGTGGGTTTCTTTTTGCTGCTCCAAGAAACACGGTTTCCTCCAAAGAGAAAAGCATATCCAAAGGTACTAATTCAATCATCCAAGGTGTCTGCCCAATCTGCATCTGTGTATGTTACAACAATTGAATCTTTAGTAGAGGTATAAAATAATCCATAAAATTTAGTTGCACTTACATATTTGAGAATCCTTTTGGTTGCTTGCCAATGGGACTCATGAGGTTGATGCATGAACCTAGAAACTAGAATTACATCAAACATAATGTCTGGTCTAGTGGATGTCATATACATAAGGCTTCCAATCAGAGATCTATAAAAGGTAGCATCACAAAGTGGACTTTCATCATCTTTCATCAGTTTACTCCCAACTATAAGAGAAGTGCTCACAAGTTTACAATTTTGCATGATAAACCTCTTCAACATGTCTTCAATATATTTAGCTTGACACATAGATAAACTTTCAATTGTTTGTTGAATTTTCAACCACAAGAAATATTGCATTTCTCCCAAATTAGGCATTTCAAATTCTGATTTCACTACCTCTTTAAATTCCTTTATAAGTGAAAATGAGGTGCTAATGAAGATTAAATAATCTACATATAAACAAAGGATAATGATGTTGGGCTAGGAAAAGTTCATAAGGAAGAAGCTGACATGTAAGCAAGGAAGGAAAAGCGTGCACATGACATAAGGGGAAAGTAGGTCAAGAAGGAAGCAAAGGAACCAGTGCAGAAGATAGAAAATGCGCGTGACGGAGGAAAAGCGAGCTTGCAGGAGTGCAAATGGGTAACAGTTAGAAAGCGATAGGTCAGGAAGACTGTGCCTGCTAAAGTCGGCGTAAGCCAACGAACATTGCACATATGAAGGAATATATGTAAGTCAGGCCGATAATGACTTGTGTTAGTCTATGACAACTTGTAACCATTTTTTACAGCTGATTATGACCTGTAACAGATGAGCAGTATGTAGTCGACCTTGCGTGGTCTTGTAGAAGTTATAAATAGGAAGAACCCACTTTGTATAAGGGTTGGTTTTTGTTGGTTATTGTTCGTCCGCTAAGTCACTTAGTTTTGATAAGGAAGTTAGGGTTATTAGAAAAGAAGACTCAGAGAAGAGTCTAGTAGTACTAGAAGGATGTTGAGCTGCGGATCTTGGTGCTGTGTGCGCAGACCGCTAGTAGTAGAAGTAATCTGCAGCTGAGTGTGTAGATAGTAGATGTAGAAGAGTCGATTTAGGCTGCGTGCAGATCAGTAGGAGTGGATAGAAGAATAAAACAAAGAGCATGAGAGCAAGAATATTGAGTCAGAAATACATATCTTAAGAACAGTCTGCAGATCACAGACTACAAGGTGCTATACACAATTTCTCATGCCATATGAAGAGCACCTTGGTGGTTTTTCCCAGATGTGTTTCCACGTTATTTCCTGTGTTGAATGATTGACTGATGTTGAATGTTTATGTGAATGTCAAGTAGTTGATTATTGTTTATTGATGAGTTACTGTTGAATGTATGACGCCATCTTATTAATTAGTGACCGAATGAATGTTTAAAGAATTACTGGAATGTTATGTATGATTTCATTGTTAAAACCACTAAGTTAAAAATATAAGTTGTGCAATGTCTATCAAGTGCGAGGAATCAACTGCGCTGCACAGGTTGCGCTGGTTACTGAGGTTAAGGACAGGGTTGTGTTGTGTGCGCATTGACATACAGTTGTGCCCTGGTCACGCAATGACATTCTCCATCGTCCTATCTCCCTTGTCTAGCGCCTTGGTTGTGCGCCAAGGGACTATAATCCCTCAGCAACTGCGGAAACATGGTTCTAGCAGTTACCCATTAATATATCTTGGGTGAGACTGCTCCTGCCTTGCGGGCCTTACCAACTGAGCTTGCTCTATCAGATCGATGTATTGTGGTGTCTTGTTGGTATTATGTTGTTGTTGAACCGTGGGTCTAGACAAGAAAGAGATAGAGGCCAACAACTGGTTGCATTTCCGGAATCGTTAACCATTTGAGTCAAAGGAAATGTTGTGGAATCCAACAAAGAATGTGGTAGAGGATTGGATGGATTCTAATATGCTAGCATTCGCGTAAGAGGAGAGCGCAGGATCGCGGTTGAGTGCAAAAAACTGGGTGGAAGTGTATATATATTCTGATATTCACGATATTTTCTTTGCAGAGTTCCCTGTTGTACTACATGAGTGGTTGTCAAGCTTAGAAAGGAGGCAAACAAATTTCCAGAGAAGAGAAGCAGTCAAGTGGATTGATCAGTTAGTTCGCGAGGTAACTAGTGTAAGTAACACCATCTTTAGAGATGTTGATTTTTGGGTTGACAGTATTTTGCAAGGATACATTACTAAGTTTGCAGTAGAGGTCATAACCTCATATAATAAGGCTGAAATAAATTTTTAACAAGGACCCCGAAGAAGATATTTGCTATCTATCACTGCATGGATCAGGATGCTTGTCTATCAGAATTGTATCTTGTAGTTGAGTAGTTGAGTCGCATACCCAGGAAGAAGGCTATGTCGTAGACGACCTATCAAGAAAATGGGAAATGGTGAGTTGAGATGTTCCCAGGGAGTATAGAACCTGAACTAGAAGCTAGATTCCTAAGGAGTGGAAGGTCGATGAGCTCCTAATATGTTTGAGGTGAGTGAACACGAACGTCGGTCGTAGGTATATGAAGGTTCTTGCGATGAAGAGGAGGACTATAGCTCAATTTCGGAAGGAGAAGATGAATATGAAGAGTCTGCGGAGACACCAAGGTCAGGACACAACTACATCACACCAGGAGTATCACCGGAGGTAAGGTCTAGAGTCTCATCCCCTGAAAGGACTGCTAATACTGATAGTGCTAGTACTGAGACTAGTGCGCAAGAGGGTACACCTCCTTTGAATACCTTACCAGAAAACCCCGACACCAACTCAATGGCTAGGGCGGATATTCGGTTACCCACATTCAATGGGAATGGATCAGAAGATCCATAGCAACATTGGTTCCTGTGTGAATCTGTTTGGATGGTTCGTTTAGTCCATAACGTGGACATAAGAAAGGATCAGATGATCATGACTCTAATGGGTCGTGTGCTGGACTGGTTTATGAAGTTCTTAGTAGCACCGAACGGAACACCACAGATGACCCTTAATGAGATCCGAGCTGCAATGATTTTTAAGTTCAAAAAACCTAAATATGAGTCCTAGTGTATTACTGAGATCAAGGAGATAAAACAAGCGTTGGAAGAAACTGTATGGGACTTTGACCAGCGGTTTAAAACTTTGATGGCCAACGTAAGCTTCCAAATGTCTGATGTACAACATAATTAATGGTTTATTGTTTCCCTATTATCACACATTCGAGGTCCACTAATGCAACAAAATATTGAGTCGCAGAAAAAAGCGCTAGAGTTGGCAATGAAGCTAGAGGCCTCACCAATCGACAACAGTGCCGCGGGAATGGTGCAAATTCAGTTGCAGTTGGCTAATATGGCAATACAGCTTCAAGATATCAAAAAGGGAAAGGAAGAACAAGAATATTTATGGTGCACAAAATGAATAAAGGACAGACACACCAAGGATAATTGTCCGACCTTCATGAATTATGTCTCATCCGGTGCACCAAACCTGCTAAATGGCCATGGACTACCCTGGCGCCGCATACTCCAGTATAGAGGATATCACGATGAATAGTGTTTATATTTGCAAAAGGTTGTAAGTACCCTGAAAAACCTCTTTTGTAAATTTTGTAAGTCAGTAGGGAATGAAGAGAAAGATTGCAGAGCATATGAGCTCTCGAAGGAAAAAATTGTCGATACCTACTTGATGAAGAATGAGGGGCAGGCTCAGGATGAATCGACACAACTATCATATCAGTCTACGCAGTTCCCACCAGATCGATATCAAGCTCAGTATGCACCACAACAACCATATGCGCAACAAAATCACTACCAGCTGCACTACCAACATAATCAGGGAAGGGGTGGTGGAAACTTCTGAGGAAGATGCAGATGAGGAGGCTGTGGTAGAGGGAGAGGTAAAATCACATGCTATAATTGTGGAAAACTAGGTCACTATGTCAGATATTTCTTGGAACCTACAAAGCCATGTTCATACTGTAAGGGAGAGGACCATAATGTGGAGAAATGTCCTCAATTGATCTCAAAATGGAAAGAAAGGACCATTGCAGGAACTAACCCTGCGCAGAGACCAAACCCAAATCCTAACATGAATGTTCCAATGATTGCGACTGAACCATATGATCCAAATGTCAATGTCTTAATGCTAATAGAAGATCAAGATGTTATTGCAGAACTACAAGCAATGATAGAAGAGACACCCATAGAGCCACAACCTGAAAAGAAAGTTAACCAAGTAAGCAAGAATTGAAAACTGGGTGTGAGTTATGAATGACTGCATAGATAGGTGACTATGACATGGATTACATCATCTTAGACCTGGGCTCTGATGTCAACATTTTGATGTGACAAAATTGAGAAAGTATGGGCAAGCCGTGTTTGGACTGGTCCCCTATCCAGGTGTGACTTTCAAATCAGGCGAAGGTCCTACCCATTGGTCAGTTGAGTTAGGTTCCTGTCGACATTGAAGGGTTGCACACATTTGCAGACTTTGAAGTTATTAACATTGTTGATGACATGAACCCATATCCCGCGCTATTGGGGATATATTGGGTGATAGACAACCAGACCATTATAAACTTCAAGAAAATGATTCTCTCATTTGAGGATGATGAGATGAGGGTAGTGTCGCCAATTGATCCATCAGAGGGATAGAGATACGTTGAGCCTATCTACAATGAGGGATAGGTTGAATATCTTGACCACAGATCTACAATGTTAGTGCCATGCAAGAATACTACATCAATCCAACAGTAGATGGAAACCTAAGCTGGAAGAGTGATAGTTCCTACACATCCGACTCAGGGGAGGCCTTGGAGAATTGGCAGAACATACTACATGAGGTCTCTATGAGGAGGTGTGTAAAAGTTACAAGGTCTTTGCGACGGGTGGAGAATGAGTTAAGAGAGTTACCCACCTATGAGGGTTTACCTAACCTTGCAACCTTCTTAACCGAGTTTGAAGGACTTGTAACAGAATCACAATGCTTATCTGCGCTAGACCATGTGATAAAAGCTACACATGCTAGATGGTGAGGTGTGCACAAGCAATCCATAATAGATTGGATACAGTGTATAAGGTTGATGGAATTCAGATTCAGCGAAGAAGTCACCAATGTGAGCCACATATATATAGGATTGTCAAGCCCTGTTGAGCACATAAATCAGTGTCGCACAGTGTTTGCAGAGTACCCGCAACAGGAATGGGTCCATCATTTCATACATACATTGGAAATGACACCTAGAACTTGTATGCATCTTTGGAATTGCGACAAGGAACCCAGGATTGGGAAGGGCTCGCTAAGCAGTTCGCGCACACATTTGAATTTGCTGATGAGAAACCCATAGTTGATGTTGCGCTTCAAATGATAAAGGATAAGATATTCACTGAAATCTTTGTCGAAGAGGCCAATGCTCACCAGTGCAGTGCGACCATTCATCAATGGATGGATTGCTACAATATATCTAAAGACCCATATGATGATCCGACTAACATAAACATAATAGAATCAAAGGGCACCCGTGCAGTAGAAGGAAGTGGTATCTCAAGCGACCAGTTCCTTAAGTCGTTGAAAATCAAGAAAGTAAACATTGGGTCGCCATAGAACCCAAAGTTCACCAATATAGGAGATTACTGGGATGAATAGACAGTCATGAAGATCATAGAATTACTGCATGAGTACCATGACCTATTCCCTACCGACTTTTCGGAGATGAAGGGGATAGTACGAGATCTAAGGGAGATGAAAATACCCCTGCGACCAGATGCTAAACCCAGTAAGCAGCGACCGTATTGGTTGAATCCAAGGTATAAAGATAAGGTAAAAGCATAATTGGATCACATGCTCGATGCAGGAATCATTGAGCCTGTTGAGGAATCAGAATGGATCAGCCCTATAGTAATCCAGGATAAGAAGAAAACAGGTGAAGTCAGAATCTGTCTCGACCTGAGGAAGCTAAATGATGCATGCTTACACGATCCATTCCCAACACCATTTACAAATGAAGTGCTTGAAAGCATCAGAGGGAAAGAAATGTATTCATTCACTAATGGATTCTCCGGCTATCATCAAGTCAGAATCACGAAGGAGGATCGCCACAAAATGACCTTCGTCACCGAATGGGGATGCTACCAGTATTCAGTAATGCCCTTTGGACTCAAGAATACACCTGCTATTTTTTCTAGAATAGTAGACTCTACTTTTAAATATTTTATTCATAAATTTATTAAGGTCTATTTTGATGATTGGACTATGTTTGGTCTAGTAAGATACCATATTGAGAGTCTATGCATGATGCTGGGCCGCTGTCTCCAGTATCAGATTGCGCTCAATTCCAAGAAATGTATCTTTTGTGCACGATTTGGTGTTCTGTTGGGTCACGTCATATGTTGCGACAGTATTTTGGTCGACCTAGAAAAAATCACACGATTATCCTCGACTTACTACCACCTACATCAGTCACGCAACTAAGATTAGTACTAGGACACATGGGCTACTACAGAAAGTTCATCAGAGGATATGCAGAGATCACCACACCTATGGAGAAATTGTTGAAAAAGGATGCAAAGTTTCAGTGGATGCCAGCTTTCCAAGAAATCTTGGACAAATTAAAGAACAAGATGGTCGCTGCGCCAATATTTGTGTTCTCCAACTGGAAGAAGGAGTTCCATGTTCATGTCGACGCGTCTTCTGTTGCGCTCAGCATGACGCAACCAGGAGAGGGTGCGCTAAATCACCCTATTTATTTTGCAAGAAGAAAACTATCAACAACAAAAAATAACTACATGGCGACGTAAAGAGAAGGCCTTGCCATGGTCTACGCACTTCAAAATTTCAAACAATATTTGTTGGGTGGCCATTTTCGGATGTCCATTGACCATTCAGCGTTGAAATACCTAGTCAACAAGCCAGTGTTGGGGAGGAATATCTGTAGATGGCTTCTCCTCTTTTAAGAATTTGATTTTGAGGTAGTTGTCAAACCTGGGCGACTAAATGTTGGGCCATAACACCTATCAAGGACATAAAGTCGTGAAGAGCGAACCAGTCTGGAAGATAATTTTCCTGACGCGCAACTATTTGTGATACACATGATGGACGACCTGAACCATGATTTTAATGCAATCATTGAATCTTTGAGCACAGGATATGCACCTAAGGGAATGTCAACTAATCAAAAGAAACATTTGGTTGTCAAAGATGCCGATTATACATTAATTGCGAGACATATGTATAAGTTGGGTGTGGATGAAATACTGTGCCACTATGTTTTTTATTATGAATGACCTTGGATAATGAGTGAAGCACATGTTGGTGTCGCAGGGGCATACTACGTAGGAAAAGAAAATATACACAAGATATTACAGGCAGGACTATGGTGGCCAACCATACACATGGATACTAAAAGATTCTGTAGGCACTGTGATATCTTCCAAGGAACATGAAAACCGTCGTGCCGCGACAAGATGCCGCTTCTGCCGCAGATAAACCTTCAAGCATTCGACAAGTGGGTAGTTGATTTTGTTGGAATAATCAGTCCACCAGGAAAGAGAACCAATGCACACTACATTATCACTGGGACATAATATTTAACCAGATGGGATGAAGCTATGCCTATTTAAGATTGTACCGCTATGACTGCAGCAAAGTTTTTGTTTGAAAATGTAGTCACCAGATTTGGCTGTCCAAAAATACTACTAAGTGACCAAGGTCCGGATTTTGTTAACAAAATGATTGCTGAGATGACTGCAGAGTTTTAGATCCAGCATAAGAATATGACACCCTATCATCCTCAAGTGAATGGAACGGTCGAAGCTTTCAACAAGATTATGGAGAATGCATTGACCAAGGTATGCAATGTGTGTCAGGATGACTGGGATTAGAAAGTATCAACAGTGCTATAGGCGTATCGCACAACTTGCAAGCGACTGACAGGGAACACCCCATTCAGACTGGCATATGGACAGGAAGCTTTCGTACCAATGGAGTACATTGTGTCGAGCCTGGGGATTTCTATGCTGACAGAGATGATTGACAGGGATGCTGTCAAACAGATCTTGACACAACTCATTTAGATGGAAGAGGAATGCTTCGTCGTAGGATTTCATCAGACAGTTGAGAAGCAGTGACAAAAATCATGGCATGATCGCCATATCCAGATAAAACCATTCAAATTCAGAGGACTCATGTTGTTGTATGACACCAAATGTTTCAAACATCCAGGCAAGTTGAAAACACATTGGCTAGGGCCATACACGATCGCACATATCACTGATGCCAGCGCAGTAAAATTACAGAAAATGGATGGTACGTATGTCGTGGGTATGGTGAACGATAGTTGCTTGAAGCCATACTATGATGGTCATAATATCCCTGGTTAAAGTTGCATTGTGCAAGAAAAGGAAAAAAGACGTAAACTGTTCTATCGCATGTTTGCGACGGAACCAGCTGAAAGTGCAAGAAAAAGCGCACATCGCAGGAAAATGTGGAAAGTGCTGAAAAAAGCGGAAATGACAGGATGGCCGAAATTAAAGTGCAAATAACTGACGAATATTGAGGTGGTTATGAAAACTAAGAGTCATTAATTTGACGAGATACGAGGAGAATGATGATGTTATTTTTTGTCCCATTAGCCGTCCTCGACATAACTGGTCATAACTATTTTGATAGGTACAATGTAGTACTCAAGCTGTTGAGTTAATGAAGGAATGCATCAGTCAAGAATCCCATTTGACCGATTAGACCCCAACCTTCCATCGCATGAATAGTTCTGGATGCGATGGTGGGTATAAATAAGAGGCTTCAACATTAAACAATATGTTACACATGCAGAGAGAGACAAGAGAACCAGAGCTGAGATTTAACAGAGTCGAAACCTGTCACAAAGTGAGACGAAACCCATGGTTATTGATATTTCTAGTGCCAACAATTTATCCAATGTAACTGTTGCCTCAATGTGCCCAATTGAGAAAGAGATCCAACCAACTGAAGTACAATAACTAGAAATCGACCCGATGGCACGAACGAGAAAGTAGCTTGTGCCTGCTCCAAGCCTTATTCGACCTCCTGGTTCAGGCCCTGTTCGACCTCCTAGTTTGGGCCCTGTTCGACCTTATTGTTTGGGCTTTGTTCAACCTCTTGGTTCAGGCGTAGTGCCAAACATTGTTCAAAACCCACCAGTTTCACTTGCATGACCTGTCACAGAGCTGAGATAGGATGGGGAGAGAGGGACTGGAGAGACGTCCAGTCCACCACTATCCAGAAAACGCAAGGCCAAGGCCGTCATGGACGATGCTGGGAAAGCACCGATGGAGGAAGATGTGCTCGATCAAGAGCTGATGGAGGACTCACCACCTCACAGAGACTCACAAGATGAAAAATTTCCCCATTATGTCCTACTAAGGAGAGTTGAGGCGGAGCCAATGGAGTTTCCTACGAACAGTATTGGTTGCACCTCAGATCCCTGAGCGCGTACCATTGCTACTGGACATAATGTCAAATATCATGAAGTTGAATTTAGAGGATTTTGACACTCGATTGCAGGAGGGTTTGGAAAGAGAAAACTGCATGGTCAATATTCAAACTGGGCTGACTAGGCCCGAGGTTCTTAAACCAATGAAGCGGGCTACTGACATCGATCAGGAAAGATTGATGAACTTGTTGTTCATGATGCTTTTTCCCATAGCCTCTAGGCCAACACATATGTGAAACAACTCTTAGTATGTTTCTACAGAGGGTGCTTGTGGCTCGATTGACCATACCTCGTCAATGTCGAGCTTATCTGATGGATCACAGGACTGTCGAAGTTAGGAGAAGACCCCGCATCATGTTTGCGCCAGGGCAGAGATACCACTAAGATGAAAATGACGTATAATATTCAGCGCACAGGTAGGGGATTCTTGATTCCCCTCATTGAAGATGCCATCATGAGATTCATCGCAAGGATCCTATCATGCAATTTGTTCCACATGATGCGGACAAATGAATGCACCGTTGCAACGGTGGAGATTGCAGAACAATGCACACAAGGTGTGACTTTTAACTGGCCGCTGTTCCTATTGAACGAACTGATAGATGACATAGCGCAGGACCAGAAGGACCCCAAGTACAAATTTCACTACTTTTGGATGCTCATCCTGATCTCTTTCACCTTGTGGGATAACCCACCAGATTATATACAGATGGATGTACCACTACCTTGCCATGGCGCAAAGTATCAGAACCTGTGGGAGGATAAGAAAAATAAGATCCGTAAGTAGGATAACAACATTGAGTTTTTTTTTTTCATGTCGAGGGCCTACGCGATGTTGTTAGGCGATCCCACTGAGTCCATGTTGCGACAGTGCACAGGTATGACGCCTTCATAAATTTCTAGGAGGGTGCACATAATATGATCCTGGAACCAAGGAATGACCCGGCTAAGCAAAATCACACCAGGAAGGGTTCATGATCATGGATAATGAAGTGGGAGCCATTATCACGGAGTGGCTTGAGGAATGGTGCAACCTATAACACCCCGGTTTTGACCCCGTTTACTTTAAATGTATATGAAGTATATAATGTAATTGATTGTGGTGTGGAGCTAAAGGAAAAATCCCCACCATCGATTTGGTTGTGTCATGTTTCGGTGATTGAAATGATTGCCGATGGTATATCATGATATACGACACATTATAGTTTGGCATTATGTAAATATGCATTTTAATTAAAATGAACCCCAACCAGCTATGTCAATGCAACCATAATGAAAAGGGCATGATTTTCCTAAGGATAAGGAGGGGGAATTATTAAACCTTGGGCCAATGGGGAAAATCCATGTGTCAGTTGTTAAACCCATTTAGTTGTCACCCACCCTTTTTACTTACTCACCTTTCCTTGTCTCATCAGCCAACTACCACATTAAAACTTCTATTGTTAGTTGGGGTAGGTATTGCTGGGCAGTGGTGTGTGGCAGGACTATCAGTCCTTACCCACATGCACACTCCACTGGCGGATTCCTTCACTTCACATGGGCAGGGAAGCAAGGGGATTCTCTCCATTCTCCATTCTCCAGTTCTTGCCCATCCTCATGCAGAGAGACAGTCATCCTCTTCTCCTCACGCACAGGCTGGGGTTGTTTTCCTCACGCACAGGTTGGGATTGTTTCCTCACGCAGCGAGCTGGGGAGCCATTTTCTGTCATCCATGATTTTTCTTGTGAATGAGCTGTTCATGATTTTTGCTATGGGGGTGTGTTTTCCATACTGATTTTGTGGTATGAGTATATGTTCCTCTGCCCAGGCTGAGAGTTTGATCTCCTCTTCCATTTTGGGCTATGTATTTCCTGTTGCTTCAATGTTGAGATCGAGGCTATTGTTTTCCCCATGATTTGTGGTTTGATGTGGGTCCTTTTTCATTTTGGTTTGCTATGGGATATTATTGAGTCGTTTTGGCCATGATAGGGCTAAGAACGACTTAGGAGTTGAATATCCTCGTCCAAACTGTGAATTGCTTATTTTGTTGCGTGTATGTAGTGGTTGGTCTTCGGACTGTGTTGGAGTGGGGATGAAGGCTTGGTTTGCTTGATAAACCTGGTGTGTTTGGGAGCCACACAGACATAGCTAGAGGGATGGCTTTCTTCTCCACAACCCCTGAATAGCACTGGAAGGGAGGTAAGGGCCTAAGGGACTGTGTAGCAGAGAAGGGACTGATTTCCTTGTGTTGGGTGTGTGGGTGTCTTAGAAGTCAGGCTAGTTCTGGTGTAGGTGTCCTTAGCTCTTCAATGAGCTCACCAGCTTAGCATTCAGCTTTTCCCAGCTCCTTGATGGCCTGATAAACCCAACTGGGTTGGCTTGGTTGATTTGTGTATCCTTGGGTATGTGTAAGCCTGCTTGTTCCTTATTCCTTGGGGAATCATGCCTAGCTCAGGGGTGGCAGTGTTGCTGAGAGATTAAGGAGCACACTGGCTTATGGTTGGGTGGAACGTTGTAGTGACGTAGCTGGTTGCGGGATGAATTCGTCACAAGATAAGTATTCTTGTCTATTTCATCTTTGCAATTATATTCCCAATTATATTTGATGTCTAATGAATTATGATGAACATGTTGAATGCTTGAATGTATGGATTTCTTCCGCTGTATGTTAAACAATTATGCATCTCTGCATGTTTTTACTTCCCAACATTTTATTTCAGTTTTATGTATGCACATGTTCATGGGGCTAGTTTCCCGGATAGATAATGGTTTGGTAGCGTCCTCTTCATCTGTTGGAGGGTCGGGGACGTTACACAACCCACTGGAAAAGCTGCTGCTTGAAGAGAAAAACCAAGAAGAACCACCAGCTAACCAAGGTGGAAATAATGGTGTGGGCGATGATCCTAGAATTGGCCAAGGAAATGGCCAAGGACACAATGGTGCCGATGATCAAGGTAACGATGATAACAGTGGTGATGGTGGCTCCCATCAAAGTGACGAAGAGAATATGCCTACTGATGAGGAGACTTGTGACCGCTGGAAGGAACAACAACAATAGAGCGAACCACAACACAAGAAGAGAAAAGCCGACATAGCAGCTAACACAAACACATTGACTAAGGACAATGTTCAGGAGCTAGAAAATGCTGTAGCCGAGGTTGCCAAGAAAAGCCTCGAATCTCTGAACACACAATAGGAAAATGTGGTTGGACAAGTTGTAGGGCACCTCAATAAGCTCATTGAGGCCATTAACAAATTCAAATCCACTATTGAGGTCAAGATATATGGCGTGGATCCCAACATCCCGCTTTTAACGCCATAACTAGTACTGCCAATTAAAGTACAAATCCACAGGTGCACAATGGAGACAGGGACGAAAACAAGTGCATTTGATGATGTGGTCAAGGATTTTTCCAGATTGCAGATTGAATTCTCCAAGATTTCATTGGGATAAGTATATGAGATACAACAGGCTGCTGTGATGAAAATACGGCTGTGGGAAAATGTTGTTTCCTATTAGGCAACAAAACAACAGATGAAGGCCAAGAAATGCAAAGCCCTCCTGAAGGATAAAAAGAAATAAATTGAGGCACACAAGAAAATCCGCACTACATTCACTGAAACCATTAAAAGTGCAATCATAGAGTTCCCAGCTGAAGAGGTCCAGGAAGATGAAAATTCAGCAGCTATGGTTTCCCGGCTGGCGCAGATCGTAGCAAAACTGAAGAAGCAGGTTGAGGAGTTGCAATCAAGGCAGGTACTGAGCACACCTCCTGAGGTGCTCGAAGAGAGAAGAAGAGCAGCGTTTGAAGCTGCTGGAAGGATAAGTGAAGGAGAAACATTCTGCGCTAAGATAGTTGAAGCCATTTCCATGATATGGGAAGCGCTTCTGGAAGATGCGACTGCAGAAAAGATAAGGTAAAATGTGCACAGAGCTGAGGAGAAAATTGCTGCCGAAAAGGTAGAAATGAAGAAGCTGTCATTTCAAGAGAAGGTTATAAAGATGGTAGAGATCAAGCAGCTACAATAGGAAATCCAAGCTCTTCATGACCAACAGTAGACAAGGGAGGCAGAAGTGGAAGCACACCAGTTGAAGGAAGCATGACTCATGGTCCTTATTTAGCCACTGCACCAGAAACTTCAAACCATTATGCAATCATTAGAGGTAGGTCCATCAAAACATATCAGTTCTGACCGAGTGAAGCAATTGGTCGCACAAGCAAAAGAGGTAACAATAGAATTTTCTAGAGTGCAACAGATGGTGAAGGAATTTCAGGACATGGTTAGTCCTCCCACACAGCCTGAGCCTGCGCTAGAAACATAAGTGGTTGGGAGAAACTATAGTTTTGTGGTAGGAAATTTTGTGAAGACTTCCATTTTTTCCTAGTGGCTCGGGATGAGCCACATATGAGTGTTGGGGGCCTGTTGGGCCAGGAAAAGTGCATAAGGAAGAAGCTGATGTGCAAGAAAGGAAAAGCACGTGTGTGACAGAAGGGGAAAGTAGGTTAAGAAGGAAGCAAAGGAACCAGCGCAGAAATATAGAACATGCGCATGACAGAGGAAAAGCGAGTTTGCAAGAGTGCAAATGGGTAATGGTTAGATAGCAATAGGTTAGGAAGATCATGGTTGCTAAAGTCAGCATAAGCCAACGGGCGTTTCACGTATGAAGGAATATATGTAATTCAGGCCGATAGTGCCTTGTGTTAGTCTATGATAGCTTGTAACCATTTTTTACGGTTGATTATGACCTGTAACAGATGGGTAGTATGTAGTCGACCGTGGGTGGTCTTGTATAAGTTATAAATAGGAAGAATCCACCCTATATAAGGGTTTTTTGTTGGTTATTGTTTTTTCGCTAAGTCACTCAGTTTTGTTAAGTAAGTTAGGGTTAGCAGAAAAGAAGACTTAGAGTAGAGTTGAGTGGCAGTAGAAGGCTGTTAAGCCGCGGATCTTGCTACCGCGTGCGCAGTCCGCTAGTAGTAGAAGTAATATGTAGCTAAGTGCGCAGATAGTAGAGGTAGAAGAGTCGATCCAGGTTGCGTGCGGATCAGTAGAAGTAGATAGAATAATAAACCAGAGAGCATGAGAGCAAGAAGATTGCGTCAGAAAGACATATCTTAAGAACAGTCTGCAGATCAAAGACTGCAAGGTGCTATACACAATTTCTCATGCCAGATGAAGAGCACCTTGGTGGTTTTTCCCAGATGGGTTTCCATGTTATTTCCTATGTTGAATGATTGACTAATGTTGAATGTTTATGTGAATGTCAAGTAGTTTCTTACTGTATATTGATGAGTTACTGTTGAATGTATGACACCATCTTATTGATTAGTGAATGAATGAATGTTTAAAGCATTACTGGAATGTTATGTATGAGTTCATGGTTAAAAATGTTAAGTTAAACTATAAGTTGTGCACTATTTGTCAAGTGCAAGGAATCAGCTACGTCGCATAGGTTTTGCTAGTTGTTGAGGTTTAGGACAGGTTTATGTTGCACGTGCACTAACATATAGTTGTGCCCTGGTCGTGTAGTGAAAGGCTCCATCGTCCTATTTCCTTTGTCGAGTGCCTTGGCCATGTGCCAAAGGCTCCATCGTCCTATCACCTTTATCAAGCGCCTTGGATACATGCCAAGGGACTATAATCCCTCGCCAACTATGAAAACATGGTTCTGACAGTTACCCATTAAGATATCTTGGGTGAGACTGTGCCTGCCTTGCGGGCGTTGCCGACTGAGCTTTCTCTATCATGCTGATGTCTTGTGGTGTCTTGTTGGTATCATGTTGTTGTTGAACCACGAGTTGAGACAAGAAAGAGATAGATGCCAACAAATGAAATCTGACCCAACAACCTTTTTGTAGACATCACTCTCAAAAGAACATCTAAAAAAACCATGATCATGAATATAGTCATCAATTCTAGAGTACCAAACTCTAGGGGCTTGCTTAATACCATAAAGTGACTTCTTAAGCCTATACACCTTATATTCTTTACCATCAATAATGAAACCCTTAGGTTGATCAACATAAACTTCTTCCTTCAAATATCCATTTAAGAAAGCATATTTAACATCCATTTGATAAACAATTAACTTTAACTGAGATGCAATGGAAATAAATGTCCTTACTATTTCCCTTCTTGCTACATGAGAAAAAATCTCATCATAGTCAATTCCTTCTTGTTGCACATATCCTTGTGCAACCAAACATGCTTTATGTTTTGAAATGTTTCCATCCATATTAAATTTAAGTTTGTAAATCCACTGTACACCAATAGTGGATTTTCCATGAGGAAGATCAACTAACACCCATGTGTCATTTTTCTATATTTGTGTAATCTCATCTTCCATGGATTGCATTCATAACTCATCAGAACAAGCTTCATTAAAATTGAAAGGTTCAACTGGTGCAGAAGAAAGAAGAGCAAAATTATGATCATCATACCTAGAGGTCTCATATATTTCCTTTAAACTTCTTGTTTTTCTAGGAGGACTGAATGGAGATATTGCTTGACTTTCAACATGAGTTATTATTTTTGAAGAAGATGAAGATACCCTCAATGGAGAACTTTGTGAAGGTGAGCCCACATATCTTGCTGTAGAGGGCTACAAAGACTCATCATTATTATAAAAAATTAATCCTTTAATATGTGGATTCATCACTTTAACCTCTCCTTCATTCTTGAAATAAGATTCCCCTTCATAAAATATCACATCTCTACTAGCCTAAAGCTTATTGGTAAGTGTATCATGACATATATAAGCCTTACTTTCTTTTGAATATCCAATGAAAACACATCTTACCGATTTTCATCTAACTTCTGCCTTTGTTGACCAAGAATATAAACAAAGCATGTAGACCCAAATATTTTAAAATGAGAAACATTAGGCTTTCTATAAAACCAAGCTTCATAAGGAGCAGAATCTTTTACCCTCTTTGTAGAACTTATTTTGAGAATATATATGGCTGAATGGACTGCATCTACCCAATACATGTTTGGAAAACACATTTATCTCAACATACATCTGGCCATTTATACCACTGTTCTGTTTTTTCTCTCTGCTACTCCCATTTGTTGAGGGGTGTAAGTTGTAGTTAACTCCTTCTTAATGCCATGTGAGCTGCAAAATTCCTAGAATTCATTGGAGGTGAACTCTCCACCTCGACCAGTTCTTAAGACTTTCAAATAATATCTCGATTCCTTGTCAACACGAACTTTAAACTTTTGAAAATAAATAAAAGCTTGAGATTTCTGACTTATGAAATGAACCCAATAAATTACTGAATAATCATCTACAAATAGAAGAAAATGATTGTTGGTTCCAAGTGACAAGGTTTGCATAGAGACACAAATATCCTAATGTAATAAAGCCCATGGCTCATATGATCTAAACTGATAATGAGGAAAACTTGTTCTTTGTTGCTTCCCTATGGCACAACCTTCACGTATCTTATTATTGCAATGTATGGAAGAATTAAAACCTCTTACTAAATTATTCGTTTGCATATCCGATAAAGATCCAAAATTAAGGTGTCCAAACCTTTGGTGCCAAAGCAAAGAATCATCGACTAATGCTGTCAAACAAACTACCGTTTGATTCCATTATTAACAAAAACATCATATTTTCAGTTATGGGAACTTCAACAACAAGGGCATTCTTGTAAAAAATATTACAACACTTTCCTTCAAAAACACTCTGTTAATTGTTAGAATTTAGTTTCCCTATGCTAATCAAGTTGTGCCTTAAGTTTGGAACAAACAAGGTATCTTGAACATACATCATTTTTCCTTTCTTTACTCGTATGGAAATAGTACCCTTCCCCATTACATATCCTTCATTATCATTGTCAAAACTAACTATCCCTTTCACATTCTCATCTAGCTTCACAAACAATTTTTAATTTCCAAACATATGATTTGAACAACCACTATCCAAATACCATGTAAAATCATCACAAGCCTCAAGTTTGTTACATGTGAGAAATAAAGTTTGAGAATTTTCACCTTCTTCCTTTCTTAAAATTTGAATGAGAGGTATCTCTTTTCTTTTGAAAGCAATGACTTTCAAGGTGACCATCTTTATTACAATAGGTGCAGTGAAAATTACCTCTGCAAGAACTATTGCTTCTTCCTCTACCTCTGCCACCTCTACCTCTGATTCTTCCACATCCTCTACCTCCTCTGAATGATGTTGAAGAAAAATAATTTCTAACAGTGGATGACTATTTATTCTTATCATATACTACCTTCAAATTTATTTGGAAATCTTGATCCAAAAGTTCCTCATTCCTTTTCAACCTATCTTCATGTACTTGAAGGATTGCAAACTGATCAGCAAGGGTTAGTTGTGTTTAATCCATTGATTCTTCTATAGCAATAGTGACAGGATAAAACTTCTTAGGAAGACGTTTTAACACTTTTTCTACAATCCTTCTATCTTTAAGAGTTTCACCATGAGCATGAATAACATTAACAATATTTTGAACTCTAGTAATAAAACATTCAACACTTTCATTTTCTTTCATAGAAAGAGACTCAAAATATCTTCTCAGATTTTGAAGTTTGACAACTTTTACCTTTACAGAGCCCTTGTATACCTTCTCCAAGGTTTCCCAAGCATCATGGGACATTCCACATTCTACAATCTTTGGAAAAATTGAAATATCGACTCCTGTTTGGAGAATAAACAAAACCTTAGCATCCCTTTTCCTATTCTCCTTCAATTCTGTCATATGATCAACCGATAATCCATTATAAGCATCTTGATCAGCTGGCTCTGTGTACCTTGCAAAAACAAGCATCCATAAACCTTGTGAGATTATCAAAGTTCTCATCTTCACACTCCAATACTCATAATTTTCCCCACAAAAAAGAGGAATCTGGTACTGGACTGAATTGTTAGTTTGGGACATTGTCTTCTTCTTCTGGTTGCAAAAAACCACAAACTTGGCTTTGATACCAAGTGATGAATCTGTAAAAGGATTTAAATGATCACTGAAGAGTCACACCCAAAAAATACAGATTCAGAAAACTAAACTTTGTTCGAAAAAACTGATCAGTGATTGTCAGCTATAGCTTGTGAGAAACAAAAGAAAAAACTAAAATATCAAATTCAGGAAATCACTATCATAATATTTTATTCCAAACAGTAAAAAAGGGTACAAAGTACCTCTATTACCAAACAATAAAAAAAAGAGTATGCTCCATTTTCACACAAAAATTTCAGACTACAGACTCTGTGCACATGTAACAAAGTTGTATCATTAACAAAGCTCACTAAAAACACATATATCCTAAACAGGAAATTACATACTCTATAAATAGAGTTTGATGGGCTTCAATTCAACGAATACAAATGAAAACATCTATCCTAAAAAGGAAATTACATACTCTATAAATAGAGTTTGATGGGCTTCAATTCAGCGAATACAAATGAAAACGTGGAGATTAGGAGGAGATATGTGGTGAAATTTAAGCAACAAATTCCATAAACGTTTATGTGAAGAAGAGGCCCAACTTATTAACTCCAGCTGTCACATACATGCCAAAAACTCAAGCTTTAGTTTCTTTAGTTCGTCAGTAAAAAATGAAGCTCCAGGTTCTTCCACGCAACACAAACTTCAAAATTGGTTCAACCCACATGCTACTCTAATCACGTAGCAACAATCACCACTCTTTCACGGAGTCACACAAAATTTGGTTATGTGTTAGAATTGGAATGAAGCTCCATCATCTTGGAAATGCAACTCCTCTCATGGCCGAGCTCAATGGAGAGGGTGCAATGAATTTCAATTAGTTTAAAGAAAAACATAATCAATCCTTACCAAAACCAAAATCAAGCACTTTAGTAAAATAGAATAGCCACACAAACAGAAAGACAAAGATAGGCATGAAAAGCACACTTACTTTTTATTAACTAATGTATACAATGAGAATTAATCCTTAGTTTAGGATTCAAAGAGGTCTCAAATAATGTACATATATTTCTCATGAAAAAAATAGATAATAACTATACAATAATATAGAAATATGCTAACCCAAAAAATTACATTCCAAACAATTATCATTTCAACAACAATTACATGTTTGTTTTTAACCCATTAAGGGAGACGATTAGGAGCCAATTCCATAGTAACAACAGGTTTATGATTGGATATGTTTCAGTGTCGTCCGCTCCAATAGATTGAACGTTGAGTGCAACATCGACCTAGGAGTGTGGCATCAACCTAGTCCTTACTATTCTGTGGCAAAGCGATTCAACCTCCTATACATGTAAAGCACCTTCAAAATGTACCTCTCATCCAAGCTCGTGTACTAAGGCTATGGTCCCTAGATTTTTCTTTTGATTCTTCAGTAAATACAATAGTGTCCTCACCAAATGTACACCATAGTTAATAATTGTAGGTGAAAGGGAGAAGTCTACAACAACCAGTCAATGCTCCCATAAAAAATGTGTTGCCTAGATCCACATGATTGAGATCCCATCAAGTTTGAAATGGTAAAGGGTGAGAGGGGGGAGTTTTCATGCGAAGATGAAGTGAAATGATTCTATTGCTTTTCTCACTTGTAGACCTTGTCATATTTTCTATCATGCTAACAATCAATACAATCGATGCAATTCCTACCTGTGAGCCCTTATCATAATATTCCTCTCATGGCTTGTTCCTGCTGCTCCAAAACCCTGATCTAACGAATTTTCCACTCATATATACTCCATCCCTTGCAACTTTTAAATATTTTTATTAAACATAGTGCACCATCATGCCTCGTTGCATGTGGTTGGTATCTTCTTTTTTCAGACAAAAAAAAGCAGTTCTTTGGTATTCTATTGAATCAAAGGTAACGGGGAACATCATAAAAAATAACAACAGATCCAACATGTGGAACCTAATATCTATACAGAAGTACATCAGCAGCTTATACAAAAGGAGTACATCTTTGAATCCAACAACTATTAATACATGGGCATCTTATACAAGTATGAATCCTCTCATAATACTCACATCAAACCAATCAGCCAAATATGTCCCTAAAAAAGATAAGAGAAGCCCAGAGACATTATCCAAGTCAGATCTTGGGGCATCTCAAATAGTCGAAATGCATGACTAATCATCTTAACCAAATCTTGCTAAAAAAAGTGCCATAATCAAGAGGCTAGAAGGCCTTAAGAAAACCAGAGCAATGCTCTAAAAAAAGTTGTAGTGCTACTTCCCCAAAAACTTCACCTTCACATATTTCAGTGAAAGTAAGATGGCCTAAAGCCATGTGAAGCCCTTCCTTGGATAATGAATCTACCATATTGTTATGATCCCTATAGACATGACTGAAATCCACATATGAGAAAGAAGAAATAATCTTCCTGGTGTTGTCACACCAAGGCTCTAAGTTCACAATAGCAAGAGTGGATACTTCCTTTTCCCAATTTATAATCACTGAGGAATCACCAAAGACATGTAGATATGGCAACCCAATATCTTTGGCAATGTACAATAATGCCCAGAGAGCCAATAGATCAGCTCTTGTATTAGTGCTGTAGCCACAACCTAATTTTATAGAGAGATAATGTTGATCATTTATCCCGCACCTCCAATTGATTCTGCCGCAGCTCCATCAAAGAAATCCATGGGAAATAATTTATTTAGAGGTTCTCCAATGTGCTTGACTTTGGACCTTTTTACTAGTGGCACCTGATGAGTTGCAACCTCTAACATTAGGCTCTAACATATGACAAATTCTAGAGATATTAGTCTCTTTGCTCTAAAAAATATAGTTGTTTCTAGTTTTCCATAGATTCCATATGAAAAAAATAGGCAGATACAGAAGAACCCCATCCTTGGAGATCCGGTTGATAAGGTTTCCGGTAAGAGGAAAATATGACCAAATCAAATGTACATCAAATATTCTTCCTAAGCTAAGGATGACCTCCTACACAAAGGATCAGTCAACGAACATATGATCATTTGTTTCAACATCTGTCTTACTTAGGCTACATCTGGAGGATCGAGTCATCCCCTCTTACACAAGTTGTCCTAGGTATTTATTTTCTTATTAAAGGCCAGCAAAATAAAGCACTTGATTTTCTATGGGATATTGAATTTCCAAACCTGCGTGAGAATACCATCATTTGACAGAGGCAGATACTCAGACACAATGAGCTCATATGCTTTCCTTGCAGTAACCATACCTGAATTATTATCATACATCCAGAGCAGATAGTCTTCCTTATTCCCAATATTGATTCCACCATGAGAAAGGCCGTTGATAAATGACGTCCATTGGTAAGCCCAATCACCCCCCAAGTCTAGATCTGTGGCCGAATACCAACAATTAAAACCTTGAGAAAATCCTTCCTGTTTCTGAGCCTGGGCTAGATAAGAAATCCCATAGTCAGCAAGATAATCCCTTAGGTCCACCTGGAGAATATATGATGCATCAAGACCAGCTATAGGGTCCACTCCCAAACGTATTTTCATTCCATTACCCACCTTCCAGCCAATCTTACAGGTGATCCAATACAAAATTCTAATAAATCCATTCCAGAAATACGAAGTTCCATTGACAATGAAATTCTGAGATCTGATCTAGTCCTCCAAAGGTCTATTTTTTATATATTTATCAATGATCTGGCTCCAAATACCATTCCCCATCATAGGCTACCACATACTCTTCAGCCTGAGAGAGATCCCAAACCATTCTAAATTATTTATGTCCCAACCACCAAATTTGATGGGGGCTGAAACATTTTTCCAACTTGCCAGGTGAAATATTTGATGACCATTTGAGTTCCCCCACAGGAAGGAGAATATGGAGCTCCTTAACGTATTCAGTATAGATCTGGGGCATCTATCCAGGGTGTTACAGAGAGAAATTCCTATGGCTTGGGGTACCACAACAGACAGCTAGACTCCAGAAATCAATCTTCTCCAATATGCAATAGAAATAAACAATCT
>LPNX011077095.1:157671-190382 GCA_001517045.1 Pseudotsuga menziesii | reverse complement strand
CAATGGATTCTCAGCCGATTTGATTGAAATCAGTCAGATCTGAAGTAGATTGACTGGATCTAACAAATCCTTGACTGAAGGAGGTGATCAAATCAGATCGAGAGTTGATCTTGAGCATCCTTTATGAGGAATTTCACCCTCCCTCTCTCCTCAACACGTTTTTGGCTCAACTAGATGATTTTTGGTGGATTCTTCAGTCAACAGGTTGAGGTGTCAGTCAGATCAGCCCCCCGATTAACAGTTGCACTCAGTGAGACTCAGGTCTGGCTCAGCTAGACACAGATCAGGAATTGATGGAATCTCCATCAGTTGATTTCACTTGAGTCCATGAGTAATTGCGCCCCCCTGGGCTAGATGACCTGTAAATTGTATATATCCAGGTACAACCTCCTCTTCCAAGATAGTTAGAGCTGGACTGAAGGGATTGCCATTGTAACTCTGTATTTGATCACTATTTGTGAATAAAGAATATTTGGAGGCTATACTGTGTATTTGCTTTGATTGTGTGGATGCTCAATGTTATGCTCCTGATGTGGTAGCTGCAACTTCTTGCCAAATCCTTTGTTGTTTCCGTGTTCTGGCTTCAAGGATTCGGTTGAATCTAGTAAGGGTATAAACTAGGAAAGCTAGATTGTTTAATCCTATTTATCCATATGATTTATGCTCAAAAATATTAGTTATATGCTTAAATAAGGTTATTTCTGCATAATCTCTCATTTTTGTTGCTTTATACATCCATATACAAATCTCACAAGGTTTGTGCAGGTTTGTGTTATTTAGTTGCAGGTTCCTGACTGGATGAGGATGTGGATCTAGATTGACTTCTTTCCTATCCAATAAGCTTAATAATCTATCCCTCAGTACTCCACGAAAGGGCCTCCTTCCAGCTTGCTCCATTCAAGCAACGATCCGACCTTCTTTCCTCTTCTTCTCATTTCTACAAAAAATCAACACTTTACCCGGTTACCTTTTCAGTTCATAGCTGTGGTTTCATTTGGATCTGTTTCATCAAAGTAAAGTATACATAGATCTAATATTTCATAGCTCATATCCTATATCTTGCACTTAAAAAAGTATCATAAGCATCCCAGATCTAGTTGTAGGGAAATCGTCCTTTTTGCATGAATTTGAAAGAAAAATTGTAGATCACGTGCATTAGATTTCCTTTCGCTGCTATAAATTTTAATATTCTGCAATATCAGTGCAATTTAATTTTCTGCACAAAAATCAAGCCAAGATCCCAAGGAAATCTTGCTTTCCTTGGTTCCTTTTTCGTCGGTTTAGCTAGTTTAATTTCATTATTTTTTGAGATAAAGTAGGATGACCCAAAGGTACTCTTAAAGTGATTTTGGGAATTTGTTATTATAACATGCTCAATTTCCTTTAGCAGTTCTTATAGAGAAGAAAGGAATCTGCTGTCCAAAGTGGCTTTTGGGAGCGCTCAAATCCCCCAGGGGTCTCCCTTTTGTCACAAAATTCTTAAATTTTTTGTATAACTGTAAGATCTTGGTTTCAGCCTGTATAAGGACCAAGAAAGTTCTTATTTATAAGTGCTTTGATATTTTAACCACTGTAATAAAATCATTCTTTGAATAGGCTCTTTCGAGCCCATTCCCCATCCCCCTTGGGGGGATTCACGTCGGTGCCATTTTCGTCATTTTCTGCTTATTTCTTTTTCACTAGAATTGATATAATTTGTAGGGTATTATACTTAATATTTTTGTTAATTCCATACTCCATATATTACATTTCAAATTAATCATAATACTTACCCCACGATTTCCCGATTGACCCGAAAGGGGAAAGAGATTCATGTAGGATTAATTAAGAAACCAGAATTGTGTAGTTGTTTTATGTTTTCATCACTTGTTTATTGGCAATTATAAAATTAAACCCTCCTCTATTCCCTGATTGAGATCCACTTGGGTCGAAAGAGGTTCTTGGAGGCTTTTCTTTTAAACAAGAACATCCACTTTAAAACTTATTAAAATTTACAAGACTCTAGTGTGCATGCTCTGCACTTGGCTGCGGTTCGTCCGATCAGTCAAGATGTATTAAAATAATTTGGGTGACTAGCATAATTAGGACTCACTCTCCCCAACTGAAAAACCATCAGGTGAAAATCCAACACCTCGATCAAACCTTTACGGTGGCAAAATACCCAAAGGAAGCGGGAACTTCTGAAAAGTGACCTCGGGGCACCAATCTTTGTCACACCCTAACGGGTGCGTTATGAACAATAGCCCCAGAGACTCCATTTCAGCCCACATATTCCTTGCGGGTAGCCATGAAGGTTTTGTTTTCGACATACTCCAAGTACTCTCGGGTATATCTGGAGTCCCCCTTTAGCCTAATTTAATCAACTCATACTTCAATTTTAACTTAAAACATACCAAGATGCAATCGCAAAACATTCACTCCAAGCACATGCAAGCACATTGATCATTTTGATTTGACTCCATTCTAAGGCACTGGTCATTTTTTCTTTATATATATATATATATATATATTTTTTGGATCAGCTTTGTGCTTTCGTGTGTTTATCTTCGTATCTTGTCATCTTTAATTGTTTATAGTTAAAATATTCAAACTCCTAAATAACTGATTCAGTTTAGCATCACCACACTAAGAAACCATCCTTAGTAACTTAATAGGGTCTACCCCCCTTGGCTTCGTTAGGAGTTGAGCCTAAACGGAGGAGTCAAGAACAAGGTGATAGCCTTGACTCGAGACTTGCCCCCGAGGACACACCAAGTGGCTTGAAGATTTCTGCCATGTGACCCAGGTGTGTGAAAAGGTGGCAACAGGTGCATAAATGACTTTCCTAATATGTTAAGATGCTCATGAATTGGCTAAGTGAGATGTACTAGATGATAAGTGATGGAAATATATCAGATCCATTCTTTTGTATGGACAAAAAGAAGGAGTATGGTTAAGGAAAAAAACAAGATAGTTACTCCTAGACTAGCTTTTCCCCATTGCCTTAAAACTGCTAAAAGCAAGGTAGCTTTTAGAAAAAGAATAAATGCCCTTTTACTATCTTGGAATGACTGCATAGTTGAGAGAATATTTCCCATGATTTTTCTAAACTGATCATTTAGACATTTTTATCATTTGTTGACTTCTAGGTGCAAGTGGATGCCAACTAGCATAGTAAGGAATCTAGGAATATAGGAATAAGACAAAATTGATTAATTAATGTCAAATATGGGTAACTATGGGTTTTATTATTCTAAAAGTAAGACCCTAGAAGGTACCCTAGGACCCCTATGGTTCTTTTTCTTGGACCAAGTGCTTTGAAACCATCGAAAAGTCCCTAACATATGGGTGACATATAGTTTGGGCCTCTATATGTCTGTAGGATATTCTGGTCTGGGACCAAACAATTTCTTGGACACAATATCCAAGCATATTCTATAGGTTGATACAAATACTTCCTAGTGCAAGTCTAAGAAGATTCTTGGTTTGGGACCAAGCAGTTCCTGCATGAGCATTGCTGACCAGTTAATGAGGAGAATCTTGGTCAAGTTGATGAAGAAGATGACATGTGATGTCCTCTCTCCTAATCAGTTATTGATAGGTTGTTTCTCAATGGAATGGCCACCCCTTGATGATGTCCCTAGAACCTAACCCTTAGGAGCACTATTGGGGACCATATGATCACATCATCCAACTTGGATCTCCCCCTTATATTGTGATGATACAATATATATGGAACACATGTGACAATGTACCTTGAGAGATAGAAAATATTAAAGTCCTTGGTCCTATTGGTCCTATAGGTAAAAGGATTTGTTTGTCCACCTTTATGGTACACCTTGATCTTGTGGCTATGAGGGTTGTCTTACCTTCTTATTGTGACCTCCTTTGGTTGAATTATGGTCCTTTATCTTATTTAGTCCTAGCACTCTTTTTGTGTGTACCTTTGGTATGATGAATTTTACTTTATGGTTTTCTTTTTTTGGACTATTGATACACTATCCTAAATCAATTTTATTTTATAAAACCATTCAACCAATTTATTTTATGGTTTTCATATAATACCATTGGACCATTTTTTCATGCTTTTATTTTGTACCATCTAATTTTATATTATACCTTTGGACCATTAGTACCCTAACTGAACATTTGTCAAATCTATATGTTTAAAAGGTTGCATGTAAACTTAGCATCCTAATCTAATTCCTCGTATTCCTTAAAATGCCCACTATTTTTTTGACCTCATGGGTACCTTTTGCTACGACTCCAGCGTGACCACGTGTATCTGTCACTAGTGTAATTGTACTCTCTTCACTAGCGTGACCCCATGTCTCTTGCACCATCATGAATATGTGTCTTTGTCACCAGCCTTATTGTGCTCTCCTTCCTAGAGTTACCTCGTGTCTCTTGTACCAATGTGGCTATGTGTCTCTCTCACCAGTGTGATTGTGCTCTCTAGCCTAATGTGACTTTGTATTTTCCAACCAGGGTTACTATGCTCTCCTACCTAGCGTAATTGTGTCTCCTCTCACCAGCGTGACTGGTTCCTCTTCTTAACATGCATTAAAGGAATTTTGAGGTCTAAAATGGGCCTCCTAAGGAAAATAATAAAATAATAGTTAAAATAATAAAATAATATTTATTAATTTTGGAGGAAAAAAGAAGAAAACTACTTTTTGTGTTCATATTTTCGACATATCTCCCTGTGTTTTTACTCAAATTTTGATTGGGAGAGCTTGTTGGATGCAAAATTTGATTCTGCATCCAACGAGTACCCACACTACATACGTTTGAATGACCCTGCTACCCCAAAAACAATAAATACCTTAAAAATGTGATGATGATGTCATCATCACATTTTTCAGGTATTTCTTATTTTTGGGGTAGTAGGGTCTAGAAAAAGTATGCAGTGTGGGTACTCGTTGGATGCAGAATCAAATTCTGTATCCAACGAGCTCTCCCGATCGAAATTTGAGTAAAAACACAGCGTGATATGTCGAAAATACGAACACAAAAAGTAAATTTTTTATGACAAATATGTCAATTCAACCATTATGGTTGACTCCTTTTATTGGAATTCTATTGGTTCTTGAATTCCAACTCACAAGAACTTATTGTTGGTGTATTTTATTATAAGGCCGATTTTAGACCCCAAATTTCCTCTAATGACTATTTTTTTGCACCAGCATAACTTTGGTCTCTACCCTAGAATGATCGTGTCTCTTCCCTTGTGTGGATGTGTCTTTACCTGTTGCATGATTGTTGTCTCCTTCATCATGAATATGTGTGTCACTACTTGGTGTGAATCTCCCTTCATCGTGAGTATTGTCTCCTTCATTGTGACTATGTGTGTCACTTCTCAATGTGAATCTCCCTTCAACGTTATTGTTGTCTCCTTCAATGTGACTGTGTGTCCCTACTCAGTGTGACTACATTCTCCTGCTAGTGTGAATGTGTCACCCTTCCAATGTGAATTCCTATCTTCTTGACATTGCTCTGTCAACAAGGGTTCACTCCACAGATATGTCAACACCTATCGACGCAATCTCCCTAAACATTAGCTTGGACAGGTTTTACCCTATCCAGCAACACCTGCAAAGCAGGTGCAATCTCACCTGAGATGTCTGAGGGAAAGCTGCATGAACCATGTTTCGAAAGAGGGAAGAGGACTTTCTCACTATAAACTATTCTACTGCAACCTCGACAAAAAATATAGGGTTTAATCCTGATCAAATTACCCTCATGGATTACATTTTAATTTACTTATATTTAAATTGACAAAGACATGTTATCATCATAGTTTAGATTCGCATAAAGACATCGAAATATAACAAACCAATAAACCAAGAAATTCTTCGCAACATTCATATTTACCCATAAAACATAGAGATTGCATTATTATAGATTTCACACCATTCACCATTCAACAAAGACGAGAAACAAATCGATATCACCAACAGAATATTCATATTATAAATCCCAGAAATACATCAAAACACATACTTTGGTCGATTAGCGTCAGACCAGAAAACACATTCATTGCTCTGAACTAGATCCACAGATAAGAATTGATTACAATTCTACCCATTCGACGATCTCCTTAATATGATTCAATGAATACACTCCTAACTCTACTTATAGTATTAATTCATTACAAAATGGTCCACTTGACCAATCTCCTAAGTAACTTTGACCAAAAATTCCTAACTTATAGGTTTCTCCTTCCGCGCAATCGACTCTTTGTTTTTTTTATCTCCTCATTGTCGATGGCGGAAGTGTGCCTTGCACACCCTAACCCCTTTCCAACATGTCTCTTTTTCAACGAGATTATGAGCCTTTTCTAAGTATGCCTGTGTAAAAGCATGACTATGTCTCTTTGTTGGTGTGTTGCTAAATCTCGAGTGAATATTGGAAGTTTCTCTAACAAATGACTAAGAATCTAAGGTATGTTTCCTTACCGTTTTAAGCCTCTTAATCTCTCTCTCAAGGTACTTTATTTATTCATTCAGTTGACTTGTCCCTTCAGTGACAAGATCAAATCATAAAAGTATCCGAGTATAAGGTTGATTCAAAATAATCATAGATTAGTATTGTTATGATTCTTTACTTTGTTATCTCATGTACATTATTTAATAATAGTATTACTATACATGGAATTTGGTGAATCATGTCAAGGACCAACTTTAAGGAAGTGATCAATGGAGTGCTAAAGTTAAAAGAGATGAAAATTTTGTTTAATTTATTGCATTTTAAATTTATTTGTGCAATATTATTCTGAATCTAAATGTTTTTTGTTTATGCATTAAGATATAATTTGATGTTAAAATTCTAAATGATCCCTACGATTTAACATGGTATCATAGCGTAGGATGTAGCTAATTTTTACTTGCAACTAACAGAAACTACATAGATCCTAAGGTAAGGGTTATACCTTAATCAACTTGATTATAGGACAAACTCTTCAAGTTGACAACTACGGTTTGAATATGACTACTCCTTCAATCAAATTGGAATATAGGATTGAGGGAGCCTCAAATTTAAATGCATGGAAGGCTAGGGTTCTAAATATCTTATAAGAGAGTGATCAAGATGAATTGGTCACTAGATTTGTTAAAGATCCCACTGCAACTGAAGGAAGAGAAACATTCATGAAGAAGCAAACCAAGGAAAAGAGAGTTATATTTGACTCAGTGAAATACAACTTGATTCCCATAATATCTCCCTTAACTAAGACCAAATACTACTTTGATTCTCTAATCTAATCTCTATGAAAAGAAAGCCCCTACTCAGAGAATTGATTTGAAGAAGTAACTTCATTCACTAAATATGGAGAAGGGTGAAACAATTGTTTCCTTGTTTTCCAAGATCTATCGAATAAGATATCAACTCATGGCCATTGGATATAAAATAGAAGATGATGATTTCATGTAGAAAACATTTGATGGTATTCCTACATCTTGGGAGATATTACTGGCCTCATTAAATGGAAGAGAGGTTCATCCAAACATAAAAACATTGTGGCATTATTTTTTAGAATACGAAGGAATGATGTAGAATAGATTCGGGTCTCCACTTGTAAAGGATCATGCACTAGCTTCCAAAGAAATGAAATGAAATAATATTCCCCAACACAAGGATAATGGTAAGGAACCACAAGGTAATTACTTTCATAATTCTAAGGTTATATGTTATAATTGTGGTAAGATTGGTCATTATGCAAGGGATTGTAAGAAACCACTTAACAAGAATTGGAATAGGAAGAAACATCATGCCTCAGTTTCCATAGAAAAATAACATCCTCAGCCAAAGAATTCAAGGGGTGACACCATGCACCCATATCAAGAAAAAGAATATTTCTTGGTTTCAAAACTAACTAGTACCATCCCCAACCTCTCATATTCCTAGTTAATAGACAATGGAGCCACCAGAAATATGAATGGATTCAAGAAGTCCCTTGCAATATTTGAGGCCAAGAAGTTCCATAAGAAAGTGGAATTTGGAAATGGAACTACCTATGACATTAAAGGATTTTGTCAAATTCCTTACAACTTGATTTAGGTACGTTGATTAATATTCAGGAAATCTTATATGTTCTTTTTCTAAATAATAATGTAATTTTAGTGACAGTTTTATAAGACAAAGGGTCCTCTGTAACCTTTTAAGAAGGACGGGATTTAATAAGGCCCAAAGGTGAAAGTATAGGCTCAACCATCATGATTGGAGTTCATGAAGGTGACCTCTATAAGGTATCGGTACATGTTGTTAAATATCTATACCCCAAAAAATTTTCAAAATCAAGAGGGATCCAATTGTGCTCATTAGACCCCAACAAAGTGGTGTTGTAGAAAAGGAAAGGATAGATGTAATCTTCCATCTATCCTAAAGTGACTCTGATATGGAAGTCTACAAAAATTCTCGTTTGAAGAAGCACTAGGGATGATTTTAGGGGTGAATTATAGCACAATGGTGAATTTTAAGGGTCACCCAAAAAAAAGTGGGCAAATTTTTATATTAAAATGTTATTATTTTATTTAATAAATTCTCCCATTGTTTATTTTGTATATAGCTTCCCCAAGGTAAATCGCATTCATCCCGATTTAGGGAAAAACTGGAAAATGAATATTAGTCCACGAAATTATTTATTTTTTCCCACATTTGCCTGAATTTTTCCGATTGGGAGGAGATATTTTACCAAATTTGCCCGATTTTTTCTGGTTGGGAGGAGAAATGAAGATGGTTCGTCGAATTTATGGATAATAGCTTGACAATTTTGTATTTCACCTAGGATTTATGGATAATACAATTAAAAATTTGGTATTTCACCGAGATTTATGAATATGTCGGTAAACTAGTCTTAATTCGACCTCGATTGGGGTAAATTGGACATAGTTCACCCTAGATTTGGATTTGTGGACAATTATTTGAGTAAAATGTGGAGATTTAATCAATTGGGGAAGTTTTTCTCACTGGATTTCGTCCATATTTGAGCAAAAAATGGATAAATTTAGTCAAGTGAGGAAGTTTTTTACCTATATAATGGTGCAAGAGTCAGGACTCAGGCTCAACATCAAGCTTGATTTCTATTGCAAATCAGTCTTTACAGTGGCTGAGTGGATTCGTGGAAAGCAATTTTAGAAAGTTTCTTCTATCTGCAGGCTTTTTATAGGTTAGTTTCTTGAATCTTCTTCTATCTGCAGGATTTTTACAGGTTAGTTGCTGTGAGCACTCAACCTTGTTGCTAGACCACAGCTTGATGAGATTTTCCTCATTGGATATTATTCTTTGGCACTCTGTTGGTTTTATTCTGGGTGTAAGTTATAATATTCAACATCCATGGAGCTCACTAGCAATTATTTGCTAGGGCACATGGTACTGGTTATAAGAGTAGCATAGATTTCTTCGCTTTTCCTTCTAATTTTCTTTTCAATAATATTCACTTTTCATTCCCACGATTTATTCAAAGGACCAACAACACCTCCCATTACAATTGAAAAACCATATGATTTTTTTCCACCTCGGGGTTTTGTACCCACCACCTATATATATCATACATTGCATCTCCTGGACTTAGATAAACGAAGGTAGAGATCGATTGAAGTCGTCCCTTGTTCTATTTTGAGAAGGAACAAGGAGAATCAGAAGAAAGTAAGATCGGTCTTTGACTTAGGGCAATCCAGTCTTGTTTCCTTTGGTGCTTTATCTGCTTACATTACAATTGACCAAGTGGAACCACTTTAGTTGATTTGATTGATTCAGTTCCAATATTCGTAAATGGGACGGAGTATCTCATTCATAAATAGTAGTTTTCTCATTAAGATATGAAACAATGTCACCCTAGGGGGTAGATATCAGTGGTAAGGAATCCCATAGGAAGAGGTCATAAATGTATAGACCTTCAATTCTATTTTGGATTCATGTTTACCATGCCCAGCTAATTTGCTGCATTTGTTATATGTTCTTTTTTTTATAAGTCTAGCTAGTATGGGATATATGGTGCTATAAGAAAAAAGACTTTCTATTATATATTCTTATTAATATATGCTTATTAATTCGGAGTTCACCCTACTTTTCCATTATGTGAAAATGATGGATAAGCTAGTAGAGGAACAGATCTCTAAGTTCAAGGAGGCTTTCAGTTTGTTTGATGAGGATGGAGATGGTCAATACTCACAGATCCCCTTCAATTATTTGTCTTTCTCTACATGTTTTCGATCTCTGCTTCTTCTATAAGAATAGGAAGAGATGCAATGTATTTAGCTTATCTGGGTTGTGAAATTTTTGAGTTTATTTATATAGATCTATTGGCCAAATTTATTTATGTGATGACTTGTGTACTTAGATCGGTTGAAAGCAATGGCGTTTTTTATTACCCATTTTATTAGATTCTAGGATTATCCATTTATGTTGGGTAGTTATGGTAGAGGGATGTAAGTAATGGTCGCATGGTTGGTACTCTGTAGTCAAATCATTTCCCTGTAACATTATTAGTGTTCTATGGTGAATAGGGGACAAGGTATTAGATATGGTTCATTCAGTTGGTTCTCTTATTGCTTGATTTGAGTTTTCATAAATCACCACTCATCAAATTCTGAACATTTTTACTTATATAGTTAATTGAAGTTTTTAACCCTCTTTCTGATTGGAATGGGTAGGAGACTTTTATGAGAGATATGTTGCAATTAGACCTCTTAGTTAATAATTTTTTCAAAGTCACCCAAAAATTGCACTTAGTCTCATTCACAGAATGAAGACTGCATTAGCACTGAAAACATCTTAGTTTAACACGTTTTGCAAGAATGAGCCTAATCCTCAACCCCTCCTTCAGAACTTCAGTAGTGTTCTCTAGGCTCTCAAGGAAACATTTCAAGAATCAAGTTGCAGCACAACAAACAACATCTATATAGGATTAGGTTCATTCTTAATAAATTTCTGTTCCCAAAACACATACATACAGATGTAAGGGGTACGTACCTCTGCTTGCAATGGCCACCAACCAACAACAATTATGACACAATATTCTTTAGAAAGGTCCATGTTGTGTTGTTTTTCTCTTCAAATTCATCTTTAACATTTATTTGCACTGAATTATGCTTTGAAGTCCTCAAGAAACTGGAATGCACATCTATCATCAAGTCAAACACAACTTGTACTTGTTTGGTTGACTGGTTGACGGTATATTCCCAATTATTTTAGTATGAAGAACCATGAAATATAGAAAATGATCATAAGGTTTTACTACAATACTATGGAGCTTGGATGCATGGTAAAATTCCTCTTCCACGGTGGTAGGAATATCAGCTAGAAAAGATGCTTTTAATTGTTGAAAACAATTCTTCTATGCAATTATTGCATGGAAATTAAATTGACAGTCCATAGATCTTTCACATAAATTGCAAAGGAAAGGAGTGATTCCATCAAATAATATAGTCCAAACTATCGTGTCCTTTGTATATCCACCCTTACTTGTCTCTATAGGTTTAGAATCTAGATTCCCCAACATCAATGTAATTTCTTAGTAAAATAATATTTTTATTCAGCACAGATCATGGAATAGTAGTTAGGATGCCCCTCAACAGACATAATCTACCAAAATCTATGTGATGTTGAACCTATTCATCCAAATCCCTCTTGAAAAGTTTTGTAAACTGCTTGATCTCTTTCAACTTAGTGAAAACCAAAGTTAGGGTTTGATATTCATGTGGCTTACTAAAGGAAACATAAAAACAGAATTGCTTGTGAAAAGAGGTTGATGTTCTTAGAGAAAGGATCTAAAAATACAACTGGAAGCCTGCAAAAACTTGAGAAAATAATAATAACTGTGTAGATATGAAGACATTTGCAAATGTGGAGAAGAATCTATCAGGCTATAGGAATTCAGCAAACCATTATAACCGAATGTCTGTTTGTCTCATATGGACTTTTATAATATTCTCTTTTTTATTTTTTGTGTTTGTTTGTGCTAAATTTCTCATCTTGCAGATCTGTCTTCCTTTATGTTTTCTGACAATATAGTTTTGGCTTAATTGACAACAAGTACTACTCACCTCAGTTCATCTGGAGAGGACTCCTTTACTGAGAATTGGGGATAACCGAATTAAATGGGAGAATGTAACTTTCCATGATGTGGACCGTGGACTCTTTTGTTTTCAAGATTAATATATTGAATCTGTTGTTTGTTGTGTTTTCTTCTGTTAACATTATATGTTTGCTAATATCATTCTTGTATGGTAGTAATGATTATCCAAGCTGGCTATTGTTGGAATTATTGTGCCTGTGTGCCTTCTAGCAGCTACTGAACATTGTTGAAACTATACCCAGTGATGCTTAGTGGATTTATTATTGTAATTACACCTAGAGGTGCCTATTATATATCAATACCAATGCACCTTCCAGTACTTAGTGATAAATAAATATTACCTTTGCAACAACATTACTATTGCAATACCCTGGTTTGATCCCTGAAATGCAATATGTTAAATCATGTGTTATTTGTAAATGATGAGGTTATGTGATAGGTGTCAAGATTTACAGGATGAGTTATAATGGTTCCATGTTGTAGAAATGTTAAATGCATTGTGTTATCTCCACAACCTGCACTCAAAGATATTCAAGTCCTTGAATGAAGTGCAACCCTAGGGATACATAGGAATGTTGCCCACTATAACCACAACAACTCTTTTACTCACTTTAGGCTGGATCTCCTCTGGCACAAGGTGTGAAACCCGAGGAAAGATGTTTGTGATATACTTATATTGAAGGCATGGTAGATTGCCAAGATTAATGCGTATCAATGGGTGATGAAGTCAGGATCAACAATCAAGGGGGTTTGAACTTATATGGAAAGAGGCATGGTTAGGCTATTATAAACATGCTCTAGAGTCTAACCAACCACATGGATTTACTTCAATATTCAGAAAATTAAAAGAAGGCCCTACTAAAGATGCTCCTCAAAAGTACAAAATCAGCCAAGTAACAACATGCAGCCATGGATAATCAAAGGAAAGACACAAATGAAACCATAAAGGAAGTAGACCACAATAAGAAACCTTTATATAGACAAACAACCAACAATACATCATTCTATATTTAAATTTGACCATAATATCAAGAGATCCTAACTTGCTACACTTAACCTTTGAAACCTAGTTAGGGAATCCCTCAAAATAGAGTGAACAGCCCTAATGAGACTTCACAATAGCAAATACACTTTAATGAATATAGTGATTACTGAAAAATAAACGGAGGATTTCATCTCTATCCCAATGTTTCTTCTTGGAGTAAAAATTGTTAAATTTTTTTAGCACATGGTAATGGTCCTAGGCTGATTTCTAACCTACCTATTTAAGAAAACATAAAACTGAAATCTCTATAAAAAAATGCAATTTGATTTTTACTAGGAACTAAAACACATCAAGGTGAAGAAAGTAGCAGCAAGCACACAGATATGAAACTCAGATCACATCATTGTTTACTAATCTTGAAATTAGGAACTACATTGAAAGTTTCAAAGTCTACTTCACCACTGTTTCCTCATTTGAAAAATGAATTAATAAACCTGTCCCCTGACACATGCACAACAGTGCCTCAAGGACCTTGTGCAAAAAAAATGATCAACGTAACTAGCATGGTGGTTCAGCTTAATGACTCCTTCAAAGCATGTAAATCAAGATCTAGAAGCCACTTAAAACAGATTCAAGTTCTATTCATAAGAGAGACATTTTGGTGACAGATTAACTATTCAACACCAGATGAGAGGAATTAACTAGATAAAATATTTTTCATAATAGGTTATCTTTGGAAACCAATATCAATAAGTAATATGGAAACCGAAATACCATTTAACACAACAATTTGTTATCATGTGTTATCCATGTTTTAACCCCTGAATTATAAAATGTTAACTCATGGATTATTTAAATGATGTATTTTATGTGACAAAAGTCAAGCCATGTGTCAATTTGGTCTGGTTCAAGTGGTAGAGAAGTTGTCCTCCCCACCCAAGTTGAAATCCCACTTGTGACATGATCACACTTTACGAGTTGATTGTTGAATGGGACTATTTGTGAGATAATTGTTGATTTGGGGCTGGAAATATTTCAACAATTTCATTCTCAATTATGAGCTGGAGGGTGGGAGCATGGCAACTTGGAAAAAAAGACAGAAGTCATGTGGCCTGAGTTAAATGACGCCATGGGTGGTATGACTTGATAATTGTTCTTTGAAGGTATGACCTTTCATGCCCATGCTTCTTCACAAACATTTCCCATCAATCATTGACTCAGTGATCTTTTACATGTTTCCCCATGCTTCTTGGAATGGGCACACATGTCTTATGTAAACTCTTGTCGAAAAATAATTATTCACCATTTCCATGGATAATACGTACTCCATTCGAATTGGGAACATTATCCTCCTTGTTCTTGAAGAAACCTTGTGTGGAGCCATGGATGTTTATGCCTTGAAATTTCAAGACTGTTCCGAGAAAATTATGAGTTGCAAGAGCCTATGAGGGCCAGGGACTTGCTGTGTGAATTCAAATAGGAAAAGGGATGGTAAATAATGTCCACGATAGCTTAAGAAAACATCACAAACCTGCAACCACATTAGTGCTACTTATGGACTATTTTGGTAAAGTGTTTCTCATATCGGTCATTCATAGTAGGAAACCACCAGTATTTAACTCTTTATTCCTACACTAGAAGGGAGGAAGATCCGTGAGGAGCTATGGAGCAGGGAAAGGGATTATTTTCCTTGTGCTATGAAGGAGAAGAAAGTGTCATCATGGACTGATGGTTGGATGAGGGACTAGAGTGATAAATAGTAAGGATATTGATTATGTCATGGGAGTAGTGGGTTAGGCTGAGTGAGATTATTGCGTGTCAGCAACCAGTTTGTTGGACTTTGCTTGAAAACAAATAAGTATTCCATAATCATCTTTGTGTGGAATTCTTGTGTTTACATATGTTTTGATAATGGATAATGAATGAATTCCAGAAATATGCATGTTATATCTACTGCTAGTTGTTGTGCATATGGATTTGTTCATAAAGAAATAATTTTTATATCAAGTGCCCTGTTATACCAAAATCCTGTCACCATCATGTGATAAGACATTTGACATACCTACTTGCCCTGAATCCTAGATTCTGAAGTGAAGACTAAATGGTTTCTTATCAGCCTATCATACAAATTCCCAGCACCGCTCATGCCCCTTTGTCCACGAGTGGTACCCCTGCTTGCACCGCTTTTCATTGGTTGTCCACAAGCGGTACCACTGCCTGTTACCCTTGGTCCATAGGAAGTTATTACCAGAACCACTCTGTCATAGAAGGAGAAGCACGGTACCCTGGGTAAAAGGGGAAAAAGAGAAGCTTCTCGAGGCTTCTGGATGATAAGCCTTGAGATATCCCTTATCCCTACCGTTGTGGGTTGGTTGAGCTCGAGATCCCTCATCCTAGGATCTTAGAAGCCACCTCACCCACTAATTTCTCAAGCATCTCTATCCATTAAATCCCTATAAATATGAGCTCATAGCCATGGTTGAGGAGAGAACATTGAAGGTATTGTTATGATGTTGGACTGATTCTTGGCCCAAGATCATTTGGAGAGAGCATAGAGAGCTAGACTCGGAGCTTTTGGGGATGAAGAGTTGGTTTCATGGAGATGCATGTCAACACTAAGGCTTGGTTGTAAAATTCTTCATATTTCTAATGCAAGTTGATTTTCTGTCCCATATATATTGTTGATGTTTGATTTCAAATATATATTGCTAGATTCCTTAGTCAGTAGCATAGATTAGTAGCTCATATTCTGGTTGCTTTAATCTGTTTCATGTTGAACTTTTTTGCAGGTACACAGGTGAATTATAAAATCCTTGTATTCTAGATATCTACAGCATCTAGGGAGAGTTATCAGCCTCTGTGATCTATTTGTTCTTGATATGAACCATTCAGACCAGTGGAACACCTTGCTGTCCGTAGGAGGTGAAATATTCCGATCAACAAATCTGACACTTCCACAGAGGAAGTAAGATTTTTGTACTTAAATAACCTTCATGAAACTCATACAGATGTTTCCTTGGCTAATGAGGCACATAAGAAATGCGTCAAAGCACAATACGATAAATCCGTCCAGCCTCGTGTTTTCAACGAGGGTGACCTAGTTTTGACTTATGATCAGAGATATGATAAGCTAGGAAAGGGTAAGTTCGAGTCCATGTGGTATGGACCTTTCATTATTTCCAAGGTGTTAGAGAAAGGAGCCTATGAGTTGGTAGATTATGATGGAATCCCTTTGGGGCAACCTCGCAATGGGTTGTACCTGAAAAGGTATTATGCCTAGGTCTTCTTGGATGGTATCTTGTATATATGTATATTGATTGACTTTTACTATGTTTTCAGTATTTTCAAGATTGTTTTGAGTTTTAGTGTCTGCATCTATTTATACCATGTTTTGGTCATATATATGGCTTTCTACGGCTTTGCTGATGGTGCTTGCCACCACACCTTGAATCTAGCCTTGGTTGCTTGGGTTCTCTATTCCCCAGTTGAATATTTGGTCAGTTTAGGAGCGGTTTTCTTAGGTCCCACTACTAATAACATCACCGAGTATGAAGCAGTCATCGGTCTTCTGACCGAAGCTGCCTCCCAGGATGTCTATGATCTAGTAGTTTTGATGGACTCTCAGCTTGCAGTTTGTCATTTAAACCATGTCTACATCATTAGGAACTCGGTGCTCCTCCACCTCTTCTGAAGGGTAAGTTTGTTAGAAATATCATTTGGAACCATTAAATATAGGCATATCCCTAGGGAGCATAATGTAGTGGTTGATTCATTGGCTAATTACATCCTAGATTGGCATATTGCCCATTCATGACAATAATCAAACATGGTACATTGTAAATAAACATTTAAAGACACACAGAACTCATAGAAAATGCATTTATCCATTTGAAACATATAAACATCATGTAAAAGTCTGTATATATATATGCAAAAATTTTACAAAAAAATAGGTCTCGAGACCTCATCTAAAGCACATAGGCTTTCAGGCAAAAACATCATACAAAGTCCTGAAGCTATTAGCTTTCAGTATACATGTCTCATCCACTGGTGGTGTTGGTGATAGCACATCACTGCTCGATCCACCTTACATAGTATCCTATTGAATCAGCCTGGTACTCCCACTATAGATCTCTGATATCTAGTCATGCGTTCATCTATGTCAGCATCTGGGATGTCCATATTCAACCTCTCAAGGTTCTCCTCCAACTCCCCGGTGATATCATCACCCTGTGGCACGAAGCGAGCCCCGGCTTGACTATCTAATGGAGATGCTCCTCCATGCCTCGCTGCTCCAACATCTACATGAAGACAAATAGGTCTCATCACTTATCATAAAAAATAAAAAACATAAAAACATTTTCCATCTTTAGGTTTTCTTGTTTCTTACCAATGTCACCCCACTACCCTCCAGGCGGGAGTGGTAGGACAGGATCACCTGTAAAATCTATGCCCGCATAGGCATAGTTCTCGAACATGAGCATATGATCCCATGGCCATCTGAATAATGCATCACTGAAATTCACTCTGCCCCTACCCGCTCGAAGAAGAAACAAGCTAAGATGAAACCAAAGCCGAACTGCTTCAGCTCTCCCTATCGACATTTAGTCAGTTGATCCTTGAGAATTGGAAGCAATGTTTCCACCCAGTTGAACACCGTATGTGCCATAGCCTCTAGGGAATACCACATATGTGCCCTGGAAACCTGATGTACACCCTAGCTCCCTGCCACCCTCTGCATGGTGAACAGAACAATCCATAGATCCCTGTCTGTCACTGACCTGATGGGGATTTTCTTCCCCAATGTGGCTATACCTGGTGCACAGTGTCGATCTATGAGCTCTCTAGTGGTAATTTCCACTCCATGGGAACCTGTCAGTGAGATAAGGGCACCCTGTCTTGATAGGCTAGTCAGGAAGTAGATTTCCTCTACCTCCACTGTAAGTATATGTGCCCCCACCTCGAAATACTACTGTTCTGGATTCCACATTCTCAGTATGTGTTCCAGTAGTCTCTTGTGGGACACCATGCTTGGTGTCCAAAATAAATTTAGAAGCCCACAGTTCTGGAGTGCGACGATACAAACCAGATTCCTTTTAGCAGTGGCGTCCTCATCATCATGTGTTCTTTTCTTCTATATCACCATATTTTGGAAGCATAGGCCTGCCAAAAACAACAATGGTATGTATCAATATCATCCTTGAGTCATTGCAAATCAAAAGAATGATTAAATTTTGTCTATATCATTGGTTTAACTTCTACATGGTCGGCACCGCCTGTCCACCATATTCTTGGCGCGGTTCTTAAGTGGTACCGCCTATCCCACAAGGGGTAGCCGCGGTGCCCGCAAATTGGATTGTAGGGCTTTCCAAATAGGCCTAAAACCCCACCAAATCCCAAAATAAAATCTACTAAATGAAAGAGGAGGTTCTCAGCTATTACCTGCAACTGACGAGACTAAAAACGGGCGGTGGAAACTCCCGGTATCAGCTGTGGAAGATATGGCTAGAAAATGCTCCAAGTGCTCTCTGCTAGAGGTAAATAGTGAAATGTTTGATTTTTTACTATTTACTTGCCTTATATAGACATTTTTTGGGTCTGACTTAGTATAGTTTTGATATTACATCATGTTCTGGTGAAAATCTATTTGTTGTAATCCCTTAATGTGGATTTTGGATGCATTTAACACTTGTTTATGAGTCGTCTGCAGGTTGACTTTAGTAAAAGATTTGGAAAGTTTGTTTATGGCTTTTTCATACTTTCACAAAATGGAAAAGGTCATTGAGCATTTATTACGACACTTTGTCATGCTCGTTAAAATCTAGTATCAAAATTCTGAGTCTAGTTCAAGTTTCTTTCGAGGCTCATAAAATAGGACATTGTGTAAAGAAACGTTATGGAGTCTTCTTTTCACATCTTCTTTCAGAATCCTTAAACATGAAAAGATAGTCAAGTACGTTTTTGAATCTTTCCAGGCTCGTAAAAAGTGACATTGTGTAAAGAAACCACATGGAGTTCTCTTTAAAACCTTTTTAGGCTCCCTAAATACGAAAAGATTGTCGAGCGATCTTGTCTTCTTCACACTCATTAAAGTATTTGAAGATTCATCCATCCGATAGTAGGTTATCTCTTTCTCAGTTCGGATAGGACTATTTATGAGAAAGGAATGCTCTAGCCAATCATGACTGGAATAGTTCTCTAAGGAATGATTTTATACTTTTTTGGGCATTAGAGACTAAATCATACAAAAAAGGACCCCCATGGAGTCTTCTTCCGTATTCGTTTAGACTCTCTAAACATGAACGATACTGAGTTTTCTTTCATTGGACTCGTTAAATTAAACATTGAGAGACCCATTTTGGGAACGAACCCCTCCTCTCTCAGGTTCGTAAAACATATGGGACTAGACTTATCTTCTGGCAAGCTATATAGAGTGTTTGTTACCCTCTTTGAACTCATAAAACCAAAAAGAGGCACCCATCGATCATGATGGGGAAAATGGGAAAGGGAATCATTTTGCAAATAATGGCAGTTGTTTGTCGTTACCTTTGAACATTGCACTTGTCTGCACAATCATGTCAGTCAATTGGGTATTCAGCTGATCTCCATGACGATCCACTTTCATGAGTCATGCCAATCCTTTGAGTCTTTCAAAAGAATGCATTGTCCACTATCGCATTGTGTATCTGTCCTGTCTAGTCATGCTGCCAAGTCATTTTGTTGTGCCGCCCGATGTTCAAAGGGAATCTGAAGAAGTCTTACCTCTACAGTATACACAACCTTTGTGTTAGTATCTTTGAGTCAGTCATATGGATACTATGTTCACATCATTCCAAAACTACATTCCGAGTTTCATGTCGTCAATGTGGGACTCATCATGGCCCTCCTTTGATGAGACTATTCCTGTCGACATCAGCTCATCATCCAGCAAATAGTCTTAGAAACAATATTTAGTACCTTGAGATCTATATTCCTTAATGATAGATTCTCTCGCTCTTAACATAGGTTCACATCATTAACCTTTGATCAATAGAATCAACTGGGTTTTCAGCATCAGGACATCTATTCACACTTAATAGATTGTACTAGAGTACCTTGGGAATCATTGACATTAATGGTGATCTCCCTCGCACTTGTTAACGGTTCACATCATTTACCGGTAATCAAGTGGTTTCTACCATGTTTGACTTCAGATCATTGTAATCACATGGATAGAATCTTACTTTGTGGAAGACGAGATGAAGACCTTGGGCATTTGTTTAAAAGCACTCATTGCTTTTTCCCTAGGTTGTGATGGAGTTTTGTATATCTCGCATGGATCCACATTTGTATGGTCATGGCTATGCTCAAATTTGTGTATTTATGACATAGATCTACGTTGTATGTCTCGTAGCTATGTCCAAGTTCGAGTCCTCTATCACATGGATCTACGTTGTATTCTAGTAGCCATGCTTGTTTATTCCACTCATGGATCTGCCTTGTATTGGTCTACAGCTATGGGTTTGGTTACTTGTATCTCTGAGTCAACATACCGATGTACTACAGATGCCTACTTGACCGCATACCCTGATCGAGCCAACATTTTCATCTCCTGGAAATGAATTGTTCTCAAAGCTCTCGTTTATCGTATCACTTTAAGACTCATGCTTTGGGGGGCATCATGTTATACCAAAATCCTGTCACCATCATGTGATAAGAAATATGACATACCTACTTGCCCTAAATCCCAGCTTCTGGAGTGAAGACTAAATGGTTTCTTATTAGTCTATCATACAAATTCCCAGCACCGCTCATGCCCCTTTGTCTAGGAGCGGTACCCCTGCTCGCACCGCTTTTCATCGGTTGTCCACAAGAGGTGCCACCACTTGTTACCCTTGCTCCATAGGTGGTTATTACTAGAACCGCTCTGTCATAGAAGGAGAAGCGTGGTACCATGGGTAAAAAGGGAAAAAGAGAAGCTTCTCAAGGATTCCAGATGATAAGCCTCGAGATATCCCTTATCCCTACTGTTGTGGGTTGGTTGAGCTCGAGATCCCTCATCCTAGGATCTTAGAAGCCACCTCACCCACTAATTTCTCAACCATATTTATCCATTAAAGCCCTATAAATATGAACTCATAGCCATGGTTGAGGAGAGAACATTGAAGGTATTGTTATGCTGTTGGACTGATTCTTGGCCCAAGATCATTTGGAGAGAGCATAGAGAGCTAGAGTCAGAGATTATGGGGATGAAGAGCTGGTTTCATGGAGATGCATATCAACACTAAGGCTTGGTTGTAAACTTCTTCATATTTCTAATTCAAGTTGTTTTTCTGTCCAATATATATTGTTGATGTTTGATTTAAGATATATATTGCTAGATTCCTTAGTCAGTAGCATAGATTAGTAGATCATATTCTGGTTGTTTTGATCTATTTCATGTTGAACTCTTTTGCAAGAACATAGGTGAACTATCAAAGCCTTGTATTCCAAATATCTACAGCATCTAGGGAAAGTTATCAACCTCTGTGATCTATTTGTTCTAGATATGAACCATTCAGACCAGTGGAACACCTTGCTATCTGCAGGAGGTGAAATATTTCGATCAACAAATCCGACACCTCCACAAAGGAAGCAAGATTTTTGTACTTTAATAACCTTGATGAAACTCATAGAGATGCTACCTTGGCTAATGAGGCACATAAGAAACGCATCAAGGCGCAGTACGATAAATCCGTCCAACCTCGTGTTTTCAATGAGGGTGACCTAGTTTTGACTTATGATTAGAGATATGACAAGCTAGGAAAGGGTAAGTTCGAGTCCATGTGGTATGTACCTTTTGTTATTTCCAAGGTGTTAGAGAAAGGAGCCTATGAGTTGGTAGATTATGATGGAATCCCTTTGGGGAAACCTCGCAATGGGTTTTACCTGAAAAGGTACTATGCCTAGGTTTTCTTGGATGGTATCTTATATATATGTATATTGATTGACTTTTAGTGTGTTTTCAGTATTTTTAAGATGGTTTTGAGTTTTGGTGTCTGCATCTATTTATGCCATGTTTTGGTCATGCAGATGGATTTCTACGGCTTTGCTTATGGTGCTTGCTGCCACACCTTGAATCTAGCCTCAACTGCTTGGGTTATCTATTCCCCAATTGAATATTTGGTCAGTTCAGGAGTGATTTGCTTAGGTCCCGCTACTAATAACATTGCCAAGTAGGAAGCAGTCATCGGTCTTCTGACTGAAGCTGCCTCCCAGGATGTCTGTGATATAGTAGTTTTGATGGACTCTCAGCTCGTGGTTTGTCATTTAAACCATGTCTACACCATTAGGAACTCGGTGCTCCTCCACCTCTTCCAAAGGGTACATTTGTTAGAAAGATCATTTGGAACCATTACATATAGGCATATCCCTAGGGAATATAATGTAGTTGTTGATTCATTGGTTAATTACATCCTAGATTGGCATATTGCCCATTCGTGACATTAATCAAACATGGTACATTGTAAATAAACATTTAAAGACACACATAAATCATAGAAAATGCATTTATCCATTTGAAATGTATAAACATCATGTAAAAGTCTGTATATATATATGCGAAAATTTTACGAAAAAATAGGTCCCGAGACCTCATCTGAAGCACGTAGGCTTTCAAGAAAAATCATCATACAAAATTTGGAAGCTATCAGCTTTCAGTATACATGTCTCATCTACTAGTGGTGCTCGTGATAGCACATCACTACTCGAGCCACCCTGCGTAGTAGCCTGCTGAATCGGCCTGGTACTCCCATCGTAGATCTCTGATATCTTATCGGGAGGTCATCTATGTCAGCATCTGGGATGTATAGAGTCAACCTCTCAAGGTTATCCTCCAGTTCCCCAGTGATATCATCACCCTGTGGCATGAAGCGAGCTCCGGCTTACCTATTTAATGGAGATGCTCCTCTAGGCCTCGCTGCTCCAACATCTGTATGAAGACAAACAGGTCTCATCACTTATCATAAAAAATATAAAACATAAAAAACATAAAAACATTTTCCATCTTTAGGTTTTCTTGTTTCTTACCAATGTCACCCCACTTCTCTCCAGGAGGGAATGGTAGGACAGGATCACCTGTAAAATATGTGCCCGCATAGGCATAGTCCTCGACCATGAGCATCTGATCCCATGGCCATATAAAGAACGCATCACCGAAATTCACTCTGCCCCTACCCACTCCTATGAGAGCCATGACATGGACCCACCTCAGCATGCGGGGGTCTCGTGCTCTTAGACTCTGAAAAGTCACCTAGGGCCTCATCTGGGGGACCCGCTCAAAGAAGAAACAAGCTAAGATGGAACCAAAGCTGAACTACTTTATCTCTCCCTGTCGACATTTAGTCAGCTAATCCTTGAGAATTGGAAGCAATATTTCTTCCCATTTGAACACCATAGGTGCCATAGCCTCTACGGCATACAACATATGTGCCCTAGAAGCCTGATGTACACCCTGACTCCCTGCCACCCTCTACATGGTGAATAAAACAATCTGTCAATGCCCTGATGGGGATTTTCTTCTCCGATCTGCCTATACCTGGTGCATAGTGTCAATCTATGAGCTCTCTGCTGGTAATGTCCCCGCCATGGGAACCTGTCATTGAGATAGGGGCACCCCGTCTTGATAGGTCAGTTAGGAAGTAGATGTCCTCTACCTCCACTATAAGTATATGTGCACCCACCTCAAAATACTACTGTTCTAGATTCCACATTCTCATTATGTGTTCCAGTAGTCTCTCGTGGAACACCATGCTTGGTGTCCAGATGAACTTTAGAATCCCACATTTCCATAGTGCAAAAATACAAACCAGATTCCTTTATGTAGTGGCATCCTCGTCATCATGTTTTCTTTCCTTCCATATCACCATATTTTGGAAGCCTAGGCTTTCCAAAAAAAAAATGGTATGTATCAATATCATCCTTGAGTCATTTCAAATCAAAAGAATGAGTAAATTTTGTCTATATTACTGGTTTAACTTCTACATGGTTGGCACCACCTGTGTCCCATTGGAGACAGGGAGTGGCACCGCCTGTCCACCATATTCTTGGCATGGTTCTTGGGTGGTACCTCCTATCCTACAAGGGGTAGCCACGGTCCCCACAAATTGGATTTTAGGGCTTTCCAAATAGGCCTAAAACCCCACCAAATCCTAAAATAAAAGCTATGAAATCAAAGAGGAAGGTCTTAGCTATTACCTGCAACTGACGAGACTGAAAATGGGTGGTGGAAACTCCTGGTATTACCTGTGGAAGATCTGGCTAAAAAATGCTCCAAGTGCTCTCTGCTAGAGTTAAATAGTGAAATGTTTGATTTTTTACTATTTACTTGCCTTATATAGACATTTTTTTGGGTCTGAATTAGTATATTTTTTATATTACATCATGTTCTGGTCAAAATCTATTTGTCGTAATCCCTTAATGTTGATTTTGGATGCATTTAATACTTGTTTATGAGTCGTATGCAGGTTGAATTTAGTAAAATATTTGGAAAGTTTGTTTATGGCTTTTTTGTAATTTCACAAAATGGAAAATTTCATTGAGCATTTATTACAACACTTTGTCATGCTCGTTAAAATCTAGTATCAAAGTTCCGAGTCTAGTTCAAGTTTCTTTCCAAGCTCGTAAAATACGACATTGTGTAAAGAAACGTTATGGAGTATTCTTTTCACATCTTCTTTTAGACTTCTTAAACATGAAAAGATAGTCGAGTCCATTTCTGAATATTTCCACGCTCGTAAAAAGTGACATTGTGTAAAGAAACCACATGGAGTTCTCTTTAAACCCTTTTCAGGTTCCCTAAATATGAAAAGATTGTTGAGCGATCTTGTCTTCTTCACACTCGTTAAAGTATTTGAAGAGTCGTCCATCCGACAGTAGGTTATCTCTTTCTCGGTTCAGACAGGACTATTTACGAGAAAAGAATGCTCCAGCCAATCATGACTGGAAGAGTTCTCTAAGGTATGATTTTATACTTTTTTGGGCCTTAGAGACTAAATCATACGAAAAAGGACCCCCATGGAGTCTTCTTCCGTATTCGTTCAGACTCTCTAAACATGAAAGATACCGAGTTTTCTTTCATTAGACTCATTAAATTAAACATTGAGAGACTTGTTTTAGGAATGAACCCCTCCTCTCTTAGGTTCGTAAAACATATGGGACTGGACTTGCCTTTTGACAAGCTATATCAAGTGTTTTTTACCCTCTTTGAACTCGTAAAACCGAAAAGAGGCACTCATCGATCATGATGGGGAAAATGGGAAAGGGAATCATTTTGTAAATAATGGCAGTTATTTGTTGTTACCTTTGAACATTGCACTTGTCTGCATAATCATGTCAGTCAATTGGGTATTCAGTTGATCTCCGTGATGATCCACTTTGATGAGTCATGCCAATCCTTTGAGTCTTTCAAAAGAATGCATTGTCCACTGTCGCATTGTGTATCTGTCCTATCTAGTCATGCTGCCAATTCATTTTGTCCTGCCGCCCGATGTTCAAAGGGAATCTGAAGAAGTCTTGCCTCTGCAGTATACACAGCCTTTGTGTCAGTATTGTTGAGTCAATCATATGGTTACTATGTTCACATCATTCCAAAACTATGTTCCGAGTTTCGTGTCGTCAATGTGGGACTCATCATGGCCCTCCTTCGACGAGACTATTTCCGTCGACATCAGCTCATCATCGGGGAAATAGTCTTAGAAACAATATTTATTACCTTGAGATCTGTATGCCTTAATGATAGATTCTCTCAGTATTGACATAGGTTCACATCATTAACCTTTTATCGATAGAATCAACTGGGTGTTCGACATTAGGACATATATTCGCACTCAGTAGATTGTACAAGAGTACCTTGGGAATCATTGACATTAATGGTGATCTCCCTCGCACTTGTTAACGGTTCACATCATTGGCTGATAATCAAGTGTTTTCTACCATGTTCGACTTCAGATCATTGTAATCACGTGGATAGAATCGTACTTTGTGGAAGACGAGATGAAGACCCTGGGCATTTGTTTAAAAGCGCTCATTGCTTTTTCCCCAGGTTGCGATGGAGTTTTGTATATCTAGCATGGATCCACATTTGTATGGTCATGGCTATGCTCAAATTTGCATCTGTATGACATAGATCTACATTGTACGTCTGGTAGCTATGTCCAAGTTTGAGTCCTCTATCACATGGATCTACGCTGTATTCTAGTAGCCATGCTTGTTTATTCCACTCATGGATCTACCCTTTATTGGTCTACAGGTATAATTTTGGTTACTTGTGTCTCCAATTCAACATACTAATGTACTATAGATGCCTACTTGACTGCATACTCCGATTGAGCCAACATTTTCATCTCCTAGCAATGACTTGTTCTCAAAGCTCTCATTTATTGTATCACTCTAAGACTCATGCTTTGGGGGGCATCCTGTTATACCAAAATCATGTCACCATCATGTGATAAGACATTTGACATACCTACTTGCCTTGAATCCCAGCTTCTGGAGTGAAGACTAAATGGTTTCTTATTAGTCTGTCATACAAATTCCCAGCACCACTCATGCCCCTTTGTCTAGGAACGATACCCCTGCTTGCACCGCTTTTCATCGGTTGTCCACAAGCGGTGCCACCACCTGTTACCCTTGGTCCATAGGTGGTTATTACCAGAACCGCTCTTTCATAGAATGAGAAGCATGGTACCCTAGGTAAAAAGGGAAAAAGAGAAGCTTCTCGAGGCTTCTAGATTATAAGCCGCGAGACATCCCTTATCCCTATTGTTGTGAGTTGGTTGAGCTCGAGATCCCTCATCCTAGGATATTAGAAGCCACCTCACCCATTAATTTCTCAACCATATCTATCCATTAAAGCCCTATAAATATGAGCTCATAGCCATGGTTGAGGAGAGAACATTGAAGGTGTTGTTATGCTGTTGGACTGATTCTTGGCCCAAGATCATTTGCAGAGAGCATAGAGAGCTAGAGTCGGCTCTTTTGGGGATGAAGAGATGGTTTCATGGAATGGATGTCAACACTAAGGCTTGGTTGTAAAATTCTTCATATTTCTAATGCAAGTTAATTTTCTGTCCCATATATATTGTTGATGTTTGATTTCAGATATATATTGCTAGATTCCTTAGTCACTAGCATAGATTAGTAGATCATATTATGGTTACTTTGATCTGTTTTGTGTTGAACTCTTTTACAGGTACATAGGTGAACTATCAAATCCTTGTATTCCATATATCTACAACATCTAGGGAGGGTTATCAGCCTCTGTGATCTATTTGTTCTGGATATGAACCATTCATACCAACAAAACACCTTCCTTGTTGGACACACCAGGAACACAGAGAGGGGGGGGGCGAATCTGTGTGTGCAGTCTTTATTACTTTTTCAACTTTTATAATCAACAACTTATTCAATATTATGCATTATCACATTATCATTATATCATCATCAGCATTGTTATCATCATCACCACAGAAAGCATAGCAACACAGTACACAATATTTTTACATGGAAACCCAAGTCCTGGGGGGAAAACCATGGAAGCATTTTTAAAATAGTTTTCCAGAAATAACTGGAAGGAGGCAACTACCCCCGTATTAAAAAGACTTCAATTTTCTAGCTTCAAATAGAAGGAGGCTATGACCCCTTGATTTACAGGCTATGACCTAAAGGAAGCTACCACTCCCTAGTTTTCCGGATTCTACCGGAAGGAGGCTACGACCTCCTTTCCTTGCCCCGTCCTGCCACCCTGATATGAAGATAGAAACAGCTGAAACACAACCGCACTGATCCCGTGGACCTATTAATCAACACTTGTGCTACACTGCACAATCTATACCACACTGCAAAACAACTTCCACTACTAGCCACTGCTCATTATCTGATCACTACTCATCAACCGATCAATGTCCACTGTATCACAATACTCATCAACATGTACAATCAACCTGTACCAATCAATCTATTTCTCATATCAACCAACTCAGTCAATCTGAGTTTGCACACACAACTCAGTCCACCTGGTTCAAACCAACTACTCATACAACTCATCCAATCTGAGTCAAACCAACTGCACATAAGGCAACTTGTGCCAATCTTCCTTGACTGTCCCAAGATGCTTGTGTACCTTATTGAAGATAACAATATGGAGAAAAATTAGAACACCCAAAAGAAACTCTATATCCTGTCATCACATAGCCCTCGTAACAATCTTTCCAACGAGCCAAAAATTTTGTAATTCCGATTTCGTATGAGAAAGTTATGCCTATTTTAGTGAAGATGCCCAGAAATTTTTCTGTCACACAATTTCGCACTTTTCTCCAAAATGTGCGAAATTCATAAGAGAAGTGGTAATGAAAAAATGAAATGCTTGATATTCTATTTATATGGGTTGTAGAGAAAAAAATATTACCTTGAGCCGACATGCAATTCAAAATTACAATAATTAAATTCTCTTTTGTTTAGTCGGCTCACCCAAAAAGGTGGGGTACCCCAACTTCAAAAATTCATATCTCTTCAACCCTAAGGAGCCACATGACATGCCACCTACCATTGGAAATGGAATGACAAGGGCTATCTCCCCATGATGGGTTTATTTGCAATCCCATGGTCCAATACCCTTAAAATCTTCAATTTGTTTAGGATGTCAAAGACCCCACACACGAGGGTGCAAAAGACCATACCACCAACTACAAGAGTTTCAAAGTCTTCTTCAACATATCAAGGCACGTCCATGGGCTCTACCTCCATATAAATCCTAATATCCATATAACCAAAAATAGGACCATACATAATCATGGTTCAAGGTCTCCATATCATTAAAAACATATCCAATGGTTCCACTATATATCTTCATCACTATAAGAGTACCAACACCCCAAAAGAGGTGTACAAAGGGCGTCACCACTAGTTTGCAACACCTTATGGGCTTCGTATGCATGATCATAAGGCTACTACATGGCAATGACCATACAACGTCCAAGGCACATCAAAACATTTATGTGGGTTCAAGACTTAAACTTTCAAGGACACCAAGGACCCCATAAGAATGGGTTCTAATATACCACCATCAGTGTGGGTTCCAACACCTAAGTCTCCACATGCAAGAGTATCAAGATCTAAGATTGTGGACTCAAGGACCTCACAAGAACTTAACAACATCAAGACCATCTAATGCAAACAATGGGATTCACCATCAACACATCAAATACTTTACACACATGAGCCACATCATCCATCCAACAACTAATCAAGAGAGTAAGACAAGTACAAGCATAACAAGTAGCACAAAGACTAGTAACCAAATATCAACCATGAGCAAGGAACTTGACAATGGACTCAAAATGGGACCAAGATAAAAGTTAGGGGCACTTGAGCAAGTCAATGGGTAACCAGGGCTTTTGTCATTGTTCCAAGGCCTCCAAGGGCTTCAAGCTTGGGCTTGGACAAGGTCAAAAGGGCTCCTCTTGCACAAAACAACCACAAGCTAAACACTAACCCTCAGGGGCTCCACAAGGAGCACCAAGGACTCAATAGTTGGCTTCAATGACAAATTAATCAACAATATCCCCCTTTGTCATTGATGACAACACCATAACTCCTCTTCAGAACAAGCTCCCCTATCAACAAAACTTCTCTCCCCCTTTGGCATCAATGGCAAAGGGACCATTCTTTGACCATACTGCGCCCCCTTAGGCCATGCTCCCCCTGTCATTAACTTCTCTTCCTTTTCAACTTTTCTTCCTCTTTGGATTAATGACAACAAAAACTTCTTTTGGCACTACTTCTTCCCTTATCATTGATTCTTATTTGATGGACTTGTATTTTGTCACACAGATACTTATGGAACCAACTACTATACAATACTCAAATCTAATAATCAGGTACATATCTCCTTTTACACATTCTTTGTACACTTCATATCACTAGTCAATAGTCTTCAAAATGGCATTAGGTCTTTCCCAATATTTTCATCATTTCTATTTTGATCTACTAACTTTATTCTCCATACTTTGGTAGGATGATGGTTGTTCATGTCATTCAATTGAACTTTCTTTCTTCTCCAAACTTTAACCTGTCCCTGCACCCTGTAATGTTTTGCAAAATGACCATAATGATAACAATTGTAACACTGAATCGAAAATGTACTTTTATTTCTTTCTAGAGTGATTATGTCATGAGCTCTGCAATGAATGGCTTTGTGACCATAGTTGTAACACTTATAGCAGTGACCATGGAACCTTATAGGATATCTCTGAGCAGTAACTTCTCTTGATTCTTGCTGATCATGGGATCTTCTAAGAATACATGTATTACTGTTAGCCTTTTCTTCTTTTACTATAGATATTTTACTTTCTTCAATGTTCTTCTCAATCTTCGAATTTGTCTTTAACTGAGTAGTTGTTTTGTTTAGGTCTTCCCTCAAGGAGAGGATCTTCAATTCTTGCTTTTGACAAATTTCTATCTTTTCTTGGAGTTGTCTTGTTAGATATTCTTCTATCTTCTTGACTTCTTCTACCTATTTGTTGAGAGCAAAGATATTTTCCTCCATCTTTCCTTTTGAATTTTGATCATCGTCATGGAATTTTTGCAGTTGACTTTGTAGTATATGATTCTCCTTTCTCAATTCTGAGAGGTCCTTTTCAAATTCAAAGTTTGTTAGACATACCTTCTGTAACTCTAACTTCAAGGATTTGATTTCAAGTTCTTGTTTTTTTCTTAACTTCTCTTCCAATATTTCTTTAGCCTTATAGGAACTTATCTCATTGTCTTTGTCTTGTAGCTTGCAGATCAATTCTTTTTCCTTATCTTCTAGTAGTCTTTTGAGCTTGACAATTTCTTCTGAGTGCTTTTCAATTTCTGTAGCTGACTTCTCAAGTTTGTCTTTCAAAGATTTGGATATGGCTTCTTTGATTCTGGTCACTTCTTCAATTTGTAGTTTCAGATTAATTATAGTCTGTGAGGCCTTTTTAGATTCTTCTTGATTCTTCTTCTCAGCTTTGTCCAATTGCTCTTTCAATACCTGTTTCTGTTCACATAGATTTTTCACTTCTTGTGAAACATTAGTAATTTCATTGTCTATCTATCATAATATCAGCTAAATTTCTATTACTCATCGGAGAGCAAGGATTTTCAACATAATCTGAAGTGTTGCATTCAATTAATTCAAAATAGCTCTTATTTTCTATACCTGATAAACATATATCTTTAAAAGAATTACAAACAGAGTGTTCAGGGAACATACCTTCATACTTACCTGGATGTTGTATTGACTCGTCTTCTGCTTCTTGTTCTTCATTTAGCTGATTTATTTTGAACAACAATTCTTTAACTGAGTTGCACTTTCCTATTTTCTCCTTTTGGAGATCTGTTAGATCTTCAAGCATTAATTCCATAACCTCTACTTCCTCTTCTTTATTGGAGTAATATTGCTCTAATTTGAGCCATAGTTCCCTAGCTGAGATACACTTCCCTATCTTCTTCTTTTGGATATTTGCTAGGCATTCAAGGATGGCTTCCATAGCCATAGAGTTATTTTTCTTTGCTTCTTGCTGAGCTGATGTTTTCATTTTCTTTGGAGCTGTGTATCCAGTAACAACTGACTTCCATACACCAATTCCCTCAAGATAAGCCTGCATTCTCATTTTCCAGATCAAGTAATAATTTGACTCACATGACAATGGTACTCCATTCACCGAGAACCCCATGGTGTGCTAAAGATCTCCTTCAAGATGATAAGGCTTTCTGTGAAGGACCCGCTATGATACCAATTGTTGGACACACCAGGAACACAGAGAGGGGGGCGGGTGAATCTGTGTGTGCAGTCTTTATTAATTTTTCAAATTTTATAATCAACAACTTATTCAATATTATGCATTATCACATTATCATTATATCATCATCAGCATTGTTATCATCATCACCACAGAAAGCATAGCAACACAGTACACAAGATTTTTACGTGGAAACCCAAGTCCTAGGGGGAAAACCACGGAAGCCTTTTTAAAATAGTTTTCCAGAAATAACTGGAAGGAGGCAACTAACCCCTTATTACAAAGACTTCAATTTTCCATGTTCAACTTGAAGGAGGCTACAACCCCCTGATTTATAGGCTGCGACCTGAAGGAAGCTACCACTGCCTAGTTTTCTGGCTTCTACCAGAAGGAGGCTACGACCTCCTTTCCTTGCCCCGTCCGGCCACCTTGATATGAAGATAGAAACAACTGAACCACAACTGCACTGATCCTGTGGACCCGTTAATCAACACTTGTGCTACACTGCACAATCTATACCACACTACACAACAACTGCCACTACTAGCCACTGCTCATTATCTGATCACTACTCATCAACCGATCACTATCCACTGTATCAAAATACTCATCAACATGTGCAATCAACCCGTACCAATCAATATGTTTCTCACATCAACCAACTCAGTCAATCTGAGTTTGCACACCAAACTCATTCCACCTGGGTCAAACCAACTGCTCATACAACTCATCCAATCTGAGTCAGACCAACTGCACATAAGGCAACTTGTGCCAATCTTCCTTAACTGTCCCAAGATGCTTGTGTACCTTATTGAAGATAACAATATGGACAAAAATTAGAACACCCAAAATAAAATCTATATCCTGTCATCACATAACCCTCGTA